>DWGR01005820.1:0-10122 GCA_018247715.1 Heliconius burneyi
CATTGACCACAGACCAGAGATGCTATAACACGGCTGTATAAGGCATGGGTTTGTGGGAACATTTGCAATTCTATTAGTTGCTACGGATATCCTATATTAGAATCAATTAACCGTTTTAGTTAAATGTGATAGAGATAACGTTGACCGTCGTGACGCAGTGGAACAGCTGTGTAAATCAAAAAAGGGAAGGAATTATGTTATATTTTCTTTCAAGATAAAGCAAGTTGAGTTTCGCCACTCAATCTCCAATGCCTTGGAACTTCTTACTAAATAATATAGGTATATTCTTAGTTCTCCATTTGGAGATGATGGCTAGGGAAAGGATAGGAAGATTTTTTCTTTAGTTAAGTTGAAAATTTCTTGTATTCAATATGTTAGTGTTCTGGGTACAGCTCCAATTGGAAATGACAAACGCTTTATTATAATCAGAATAAAAGTGGTCTAACAAAAAAAATATGGAAAAACAACTTAGAATTTTGTAATGACAAGCTGTTGATATATTTAGTTTTTAAATAAACAAAAAGATTCTAGGTTAGGTCCCCTTTAATTAAAAGATAAATATTTGGTACTGGTAATCTATGTATCAATAGATTTGTTTTATCTGTAGCTTTGCCCCCAAAGAGAAATAGAATTAGCTAAGAGACTACTAGAAGGTTAGTCTCTTAGTTGATTCTTGATGTTTCAGTTCAGCTCTTAGTTCATGACTGACTTCTCTTAGTATTTGACACGTTGTAAGTATCCAAAGTGTCTGTCTTTGTCCCTGCACTTGTAACGATAAACGTGAAGATATGGGCATTATTCAAATAAAAGCTCGGCGGAAATTATTGATGAGTTCCCCCACTCAACATACAATGCCACCAGGATTCGGTGGAAAGTGGAGAACAGAATGTCTTAATGGGAACAGCGTGACCTATGTGAGCCTGTAAACCTAGGTTTCCAGGAATCTTAGGAACCTAGTGTTAGGTTTACTAGTGAAAATCATTGATGAGTTCCCCCACTCAACATACAATGCCACCAGGATTCGGTGGAAAGTGGAGAACGGAGTGTCTTAATGGGAACAACGTGACCTATGTGAGCCTGGAAACCTAGGTTCCCAGTTTCCCTTTGTCTGCTATTTGCGGAATACAGTGTGGGCCTAAAAAAATAGTAACGATTATTAAGCATCATGCAGCATGTCATCATCATTTCCTTGCTGCAGTAGACAAAGCGTAGCGTTGAGTTGCGACACAAATGTCTACAAAGTTGTGCGGGAATGGAGAGTTTTACTCTAAGTTTATTAAGCCTACCCGGATCATAACCACCACCGTAATGCCAGGCTCCGGCACCTCAAAGCTGGCAACGCACCAGTAGCTCCTCTGGTGTTACGCGGTGTCGTAGGCGGTGGTGATCACTTACCATCAGGTGACCCGTACGCTTATTTGAAAGACATGCTTTTTCCATAAAACAAAACGAAAACCCTGCCACTTGGAAAATAACTGATTTCTTTTAAATAAATATAATCGGTACGGGACTCGAACCCGCGTTACAGTCAACGCCTCTTAGATAATACAGCCTTTTATCTAAAATAAATACCTACAAATTTTCATAAACTTCATCGAATTTGACTTCATCGCAAACGTTGATGACTGACGATTTTAAACTTAATAATAATTGTCTTACGTTGTTAATGATCCTTTGTAGAACTTCGTTTACATTTAATATGATTGTTTTGTTTGCAAATTGCAATGGAAAATAAACATCTTTCTATACCACGCTCATAACTAAAAGTTATAATATTTTTTTTATTGTGAGACTACCTACCCGTTCGCGGCTTCGCCCACTTGTACTTGATGAGAGAATACATATGTTTGTAGGTACAACAAACATATGTATTCTCTCATCTGCATTTTATTTCATTTGAAGTTTTAAACAAACTGTAACTTATTTTAAAGTAATCGTTTTACCAGCTTTATAATAGACACGGCGGATTAAAATCACCATTTTAAATATTTAAATAATACTTGATAATATTTTAATAAGTTCTTTAGTTTAAAATAAATAAACAACATATACTTGACTATTTTTTTTTAAATATTTAAGCAGCTTTACACTCACACACGCACAGCAGGAAAGGCAGAAGGAATCTAGTGTTAAAATTCTGAGTTCCCTTTTTTCGGCGAAACTCAACGCCACACTTTATCTACCAGAGCGGAAAAATCGAAATAATTTTAATATTATCATTTCTCTGTGTTAAGATCGAACTCACAACCGTCGCGTATACACTCGGACTCTGTCCCAATCCACGACAGCCTCCTATTTTTATAGTATTTCATCTAGTAACTTATTGTTTCAGATGCCCCACGAAAGAGAATCGAACAGAACAAAGCGCGAAACACAAAAATATACACCTAATATTATATGTATATAATTTCAAATGTACCTAGTGCAATATTAATATAATTAACTAATAAGTAAAACAGGTTCAATTTAATTGATCTTTACTTAGAATTGACGTTAATAATACAAAAAATATTTAAAAATCTCACTTACCCTCCACAAAATGTATAATAAACTAAAGTGTTAAAGTGTCTAAATAGAACAATGACTTAAACAAAACACTTTTAATCTGAAATTAGGAAAGTGACTAAAGTGTAGTTCAAAGTGTTTAAAAAAGTGTTGTTAATAATGATGTATTTATGAGTGACTGTTGCGAACAAAATTGCGGGATGTACACTACGTGGTACAGCCGCGGGGAAGGGGGGATGCATCACCATCAGATGGGACAGTTATACCATGGACCCCCCATGATAAAGACTGAAGCTGGTGTCAATAGTGATTGTATGATGGCGGTGGATTATGCGCCTCCTATTAAGGTAAGGCTTACTATGTTTTGTTTTATAAAATTAGGTTATGTGTTATTAATTGACATTATATTATTTTTTATCAAGGTACTAGAATATCTGTATTACAGGAGGTTAATAGCCACTTGAAGATATACGATTTGAAGAGATAAAATATATTGCTTTCGTATGTATTACTTTGTGATTATGCTATAATTATAAAAAATCATACCTCAAAGTAGTACTCGGTAAAATCTTCACGCTTTATTCCGCATGTAGGAGGGTAGGCAGAGGGACCCTAATGTTAAGATTCCATTGTCCATTTTCTACCGAATTCTAGAGGCATTGCGTGATGACTGTCGGAACTCAACGCCGTTCTTCGCCTCGATACCAGAACAAAGAAATGAAAATATTAAATCTTTCATGTAAAACGATTTATACACATTTAAGACACTTCTATACATTAAGCTTTAGAGTCTAAAGGGTAATGCAAAAGCGTCTACAGTTTAGACACTTAGAAATAAATTAAAATTAAACTGTTAAAAGCAATATAAGATGTATTTTACGTTCAAATGTTATATTTTAGTTTCAATATCAATACGAATATAAATACAGATATTAACAATAACCGACTAGTATTATACTCGTAACAAGTATTACGTATACGAGTATACTTTTTACGATGCAACTTTTTCTCACAGAAAAGCATTCTTATTCCGGGAAAAACTTATACAGCAGTGTATGCACGCAAAAAGTAGTTTTGAATCATACTGCGACCCGTGTCGATACGATGCTACAGGTTCGTCTTCCACTAAAGAAGTGAAACGGTTTAATGCTAGCTTTTTATTTTTATTTTTCGCATCACACTGTATCCCTCGTATATTAGGGTAGGCAGAGAGAACATAGTGTGAGGACACTCTATTTCCCACTCTCAGTCTAATATTAAAAACATTATGACAACACAGAGTGGCGGAGCTCAACGTCAAGCTTTGTGCTATTAATAGAAAAAATGAAAGTTCCCCGAGTGGTAATCGAACCCAAGTGTCGCTTGACTACAAAATAAATATTTTTCTCGCCTGTGTCCATTTTGATCTTTCAAACTATGTACCTAACATATTTTAATGCAGTTCTCAGGCTCACTTATAGACAGAGCTATTTAAAAGAAAGATTTATATTAGTCTAGTGGGCGAATCCACCAGCGGAGCCCTAGTTTTATGTTGGAGGAACATATAACTATTTTTTTCTCCTTCTTTTGCATAAAAAATTGAAGGCTACATGAAAGCTTTCGTACGTTCGAGAAGTTACATTACACTGCTATATTCAAGGTGCAGCGTGAAGCTAAAAAAAATATATATGAATAACACAGCGAATTAGATTTGAATCAAAAACCATTGCGCTCAATCAAGCACATCACACTACACCATGATGGCGCCAACGCCCGCATTGGCAATTATTGGTATAATAAACTATGCAAATGTATAAATTACGTAGAAAGATAAAGCCTTTTTATGTATCGTTTTTCACATTGTCGGACATAATTATTCAGATTGAAATAAAAATTATAAAAAAATAGTTTATTTGTTTATAAATATAGTGTTTTGTATCTATTTTTACAGTTTTCTGAATTAATCTGACTCATCAATCCACTTGATAACTTAAAAGGACCAAAAGGAAAATTTCTAGACGGGTTGTAATCCCACTACATTTAAATTTTTATAGGTTTTTTTTTAAAAAATCAGTATAAAAGTCCTGTACAAAGCTATTAAGTTCAAAGAATCGCATAAAATGCTATCTAATATCGATCGTCATCGGTGTTTAGTGCCATAATAGTTTTAATGAGATGGCTCGTCCCTTGTACGTAGGTTCTGTAGAAACAGTTGTAATGATTACTAAGTACTTTTGTTTTTTTAATTTAAAAATAAAATAAATGAGTGTGACTGTAAACGCGACGGTTGCGGGTTCTATTCCCAATCGGGGAAATATTTTATATTCTTATAATGTTTTATATCTGAGTGTATTTCATGAAGCAAGATCAAGAGAAATTTCATTTCTCATTTATATTTATTTTTATAATAACTATAAATAATTTCTCAACGTTTTTCTTAATAAAAAAATCCTTACTTTTTGATAAACAAATTTGCACGAAGTTCGATCAGAATTATATATTTTTTTTTATGGACAAAGACATGGCAAACGAGCGACCTGATGATAAGTAATCGACGCCCCCCACGACCCCACGTAAGACCAGAGGAGCTACTGGTGGTTGTGGTGGTTGGGCACCGGAGCTCGGCATTACCTAATGCGAAACGCAGTGGCATAAAGTCACTTCACGCCGGTTTTAAATACCGGGGGTGATAATGATCCGGTCGAGTTTGTCCAAGCGTGTTGCCATTGCTGGCGACGTGGCTCTCCCGTACTTGTACTTTAGTTCCCTCTAGCGACACCACCAGTACCAGGGTGATCCTACTTATTCGGTTTACCCTGTGTGATTTTATTAAGTAAAACTTATAAGTAAAAAATACACTCCCTGAATTTGAATCTACTTACTCAATTATTTCGCCTCAACTTTAGAGCCACTGAGCCAAACGATTCAATTTTAATTGCAATTATTACTTCGTTAAATTTGCGTCCTTTCATCCTCTATAGGAGAAATATTCAAGAATTCTATTTGCTACTAAAATTCATTCGATAACTGTCACTTGACTATACTGATTAATGTCGATACTTTCCACCTTATAAAAAATATTTCATGTAAATCGTACTTATTTACACCTTTAAGCGTTTTTGTAGTTTTTTTAAATATTGTAATGTTATTCAAACTGGGAAACATAAGAAACAGCAGTTTTACCTCACATATAAATTCGTGTTAGCACACTCTGCTTTCCACATTTTCTTTTTTTTTACCTTTACACTGTACATAGAAAGGTAGGCAGAGGGCACGTAGTGCTAAATCACTCCGTTCTCATAATGATACTTTCCTCCGAATTCTGAAGGCATTGTGTATTGAGTGGCGGAACTCGAGCATGGGCTTGGTCTCGTTACCAGAGCGAACACATGCAAATATTAAATATTTCATTTCCTCGAGTGGGCATTGAACCCACAACCAATAGCATTTACATTCGCAAGATTGTGCCCCTGCACTACGAATCACCTCAAGGAATTTTGTCTTTCCAGAGCGAGAAAATCAAAAGTAATCGATGTCTCCGAGCGGCAATCGAACTTACAATCATCAGTAATAATATTCAGATGCGATCCAACTAGGAGACAGGTTTTTGTACAAACCTTTCATATTAACTAATATAGATTCCAAAAAAGAGACATTCCTTTGGTTCCCTGGAAAAAAACCTAAAAAAACAAACAATAAACATGTCTTGAAGTACATAAATCGTTATTAATTAATGTCTTGAGTCAAGTATCAACATTCAACGTGTTTGCACGCAGCGAGTGCCGTTAACTCGCGGTAATTTAATTATACCGTAAATCCATGTATACCTACTTAACTGTATAAGACTACTTCTACACTATTCTATAGATGTTTTTCTTTTTTTTTTGAAGCTTCACGCTGTATCCCGCATATAGCGGCATAGGCAGAGGAAACCTGGTGCTAACAATGGCTTAGTCAGTAATACTAAAACTAATTTTCGATTACGTGTTAAGAGGAACTTAACGCCACGCTTTGAATTGTTATCAGAGCTAGGAAATGAAAATAATTTCTTTTGTCTGAGCGGGAATTAAATCTAGAACTATTGCGTTTACAGTCGGAGGCTGTACCGCTGCGCTACGACGGCGTTTCATTTATTAGCCAGCTAGATGTAACATCTTGTTGATGATTTTACTTGAAAATGCATTCTTTTAAGGGATTCTAGAGACTGGAAGTGTGCAACGTTCTTTATTATATTTGACTTAAGACTTTAATAGGTCGTTTTTTTTTTAATATAAAACATGTAAATTAATAGTCATAAATTACTCTATGCACTTTTCACTTCGATTTTGTACTGATAGAAGATGGACAGGTGAAAATTAGGAATGAAAAGATGATATTTTATTCGACTTTCTTTATGTATTATTTAAGTTACGGAACCTTCTATGAAAAAAAATGTACTAAACGTATCTTGAATCCATCTTTCAATATTTGATTACATGAGCCAAACATTACCTCCTAACGTTTTCAAACAGTAATTTTTGAGATTTTACGCTGTATCCCGCACACAGTAGGGTAGGCAGAGGAAACCTCATGTTAAGACACTCCGTTCCCCACTTTCCACTGAATTCTGAAGGCAATGCGTGTTGAGTGGCGGAACTCAACGGCGCGCTTTTGCCTTGAGAAAGGTAATATATTATTTTTCAATCTATAATAAAAGTAAATCTACCTATTAAAATTCCAAAGGAAAGAAGGCCAGTCGTGGCGCAGGGGCACAAAGTGTGCTGCAGAACCGCCTAGTTGTGGATTGAAAAGTAGATATTCATGTAAAATTATATTTTCATTTCTTCGCTTTGGTTCCAAGATAAAAGCTTGGTGTCGAGTTACACCACTCAACACACGATGACTCGAAAATTCGACAGAAAGTAGAGTACGGAGTGTTTTAACACTAGATTCCTCCTACATGCGTGACATAACGTGAAACTAAAAAAAATCATTCAATCATTACAATCCACTTTAATTTGATACAAATTAAGCTTGCCTAGTTTTTTCTACATCCAATTAAGCATTTATATCAACACCGATTCCTCAACTTTACCGTTGCTCCATTCACAATTATTTAATCCTTACGTTTTTCATCTTAGTTTCAACGTCATGGTCCAACGCGCTTTGGTCCAGGTCACCCGTGCCTCAGGAGAAAAAATCAACAACCTGTCTTCTCCAAGTGTCATGCACGGTTGCGTACGATTCTCAACGGTTTGGCATCGGGCGGCCGATGTCGGGCGTTCATTTTCAATGCAATGCATCTTCTTGGTTTTTTTTTCTGTGTTCTCTATTGGTCGGTACTATTGACAGGTGCGGTTATGAGTGGGCCTGTAATTTTTATATTGTAAATATGAAATTATTTTGTTTTTTTTTGTAATATAACGTAACGGTTTTAAATTAGATTCTCAAATCGGGAGAATAAATGTGTTTCATTTTTCTCGCTCTGGTATTGAGAAAAACTGCGACTTTGGGTCCTGCCACTCAACATGGAATGTCTCAAAAACTGGGGAAAAACGGGCCACAGAGTGCCTTAATAATATATTCTCTCTATTATTTGGGAGAAAGCGTGAAACTGTTTTTTTATTATCGAATGAGACCGTGACCCGATTCAATAAAATTTGAGTATCCCTGACACAGAAGCTATCGAAGAGTGCCCGTCACGTCGTGGCTACGTGAACAATCATCTAGTTATCTGTTGACTTAGCGGTGAATGACCAACCATTCTTACTATCAGTGGGTGGCTCTGAAATATTGTTGCGTAAAATTTTTGATCCATTTTTAGTACATTTCATACGAATTTTACACGTGACTTTTACTAAAATTAACTAAAAAATACGGAACCCTTCGTGCGCGAGTCCGATTCGCACTTGGCCTGCTTTATTATAATATACTATGTAAATTCAGTTGATCGTTTTCTAATAATAGTATTATTAAATAAAGAAACAGCAATAAGAACAGAGAATTTTCTACCAATAATATTTAATTACCAATGGCATCGTCTTAAGGGGGAATGGCCTCCTTATTTTTTTTCTTCATTTTTTTATTGGCTTAACTATTTACGCAAAAAAATATTAATTAGGTATTGTAAAACTATTAATATATGTTTTGTAAGGGGCTAACTAACTCGTAGAAGAATGTCCATACACCTGTTCGACCATATTGTTTTGTAATATTCACATATTTTTTGTTTTATGCGAAATAATATAAGTATAAGCGTAAACGCAACAGTTGTGGGTTCGATACCTATTCGAAAGAATGAGCTATAGTGAGTTCCTCGCTCTGGTGGCAAGACTAAATGCTGTATTGAGTTTCGCGTCTCTATACTTATGTTTCGAAAATTAGATGACAAGCAGGGGATGGACTGTTTACTCTTAATACTTAATTATTTGCATACCTTATACGAGATGGTATATAGGGTGAAGCTATAAGAAAGTGATCTCCTTCACAAATCTCTTTTATTTTATTATGGAGAAAATATCTCATCAATTCCGGAAATTAATCTCATTTTCGTTTTTTTTTCTATATCACCAGATTACACTTATTATCTAACAGAGACACATATATTTTCTATTTAAAAAGGAGTCGAAGCTACAGGCCTTACAACAAAAAGTTTAAGTTAGCCACAATAGGCATTTATTACTATTTTTAACAAACAAAATTTTTAGATTCTAAATATATAGCAAAAAGGAATGAATTTAACGTAAAAACTGTTATGAATATTCATGAGCTACCATAACTCAGAAAATATGTGCAGAAAAACATCTTGGTACAAAATGAACTGGCCATTTATTGTTTAAAGCTTAATTTGGATAGCAATTATTTCTTACATACTATATACTTACATATTGGAGGCCCCCGTAGCAGTACGACATGCTAAATATAAGCGCGACGGTTGTGGGTTCGATTTCCACTCGAGGGAATGAATTTCTTAATGTTTTCGTTTCTTTCCTCTGGTAACAAGGATATGGGTTTGGAAAATAACCCAAATAGGCCAGGTTCCCCCTGCCTACCCTACCTCAGCAGAGCAGAGGCAACCCAGAGGGCAGAGGGAACCCTGTATTAAAACACTCCGTTCCCCACTTTCTGTCGAATTCTGGAGGCATTGCGTGTTGAGTGGCAGAACTCAACGCCGCGCTTTTGCCTCGACACCAGAGCGAAGAAATGTGAATAATATTTTACTTTGTCGAGTGGGGATCGAACCCACAACCGTCGCGTTACAGACATACCCTGTTGCCACTGCGCCACGACGCCCTCAAATTTTAATTAAAGTTAGTTTAGTATTCAATATGTAGCTCTTATTACAATTTCAATCACCAAATACAGTAATATTAAATTATAATGTTGTTTTAATGACATTTTATCAAACTGACATCTGCATAATTCAATGAATAATTGTTTTACATATATAGAAAAATAGTACTCGTCTAGGTATATGATGGGTTACTGACGCCAGTAGTAGCACAGGGACGCAATCGTGCGACTGTAAACACAACAGGTTGTGGGTACGTTTCCACTTCGGGGAAATCAATTTATTTTGATTTCCTTCAGAGTCTCCGTCCCAAGAGTTTTATAATATAAACAGATTATACGCTTATCTAAGTAGAATAGCCTGCATAG
>DWGR01005821.1:0-10122 GCA_018247715.1 Heliconius burneyi
ATATTGTTAATGGGGCACTGAGTGTATTAACATTGGTTCCTTGGTACCTTTAAGCTACCTTGTGCGGGATATGCGGGATGTGCGGGATACAACGTGAAGCAAAAAAAATAAATTTTAATTTTATTAATATTAAATGGCGGTTGTTCTTATAAACAACAATGTTGTTTACTGCAAAGGTTTCTTTTTCAACTTAAAACAATAAAATATCCAAGGAATAAAATGTTCAATGAAATTACGAATTACACGCATGAGATTAAAAATATTTAAAGGTAATATTTTTTACATTTATATATTCGTATAGAAAATAGAAATATAAGCCATTGAATATAAAAATGTTGATGTATTATTACACTAGTAGATTCAGATAAAAATCTCTACCCTTCGCAAAATATTTAGTTACGCAAAAAAAATATCTTTTTAAATCCAAAATGATTAAAAATCCAACCAAGCGGGGAAGCTAACAATAGACGGATCTTAATATCATCGGATGATCCAGTACGCTACCAAATTTCACGCACCCTTTGTAATAATATGTGTGTAGACCCTTATCTACCCTCTCTCAATCGCCAGAAGGCTACGGAACCGATAAAAGCCTTCAGTATATCATATTGGCACTTTTGGTTGAGGGTAACCTAATATTTTCTACTTCTTAAAGGATAATGCCACTGCTTTCCGAAATGCAAGGCAAAAGTACTATTGATGGATATGCTTCTAAAGAAATGATGTTAATACATCGAGTTGGGGATGGAAAAGGTTAAAGAATTTTTGATCTTTATTTAAGAAAAAAAAAAACGAAAAAGGTTTAATATATAAAAAATATTCTCTTAGTGTATAAAAATATACGTAAAGTTATAAATAGTCAACAGAATAAATTTTTTTTGGTTTCTTTTAAGGTCAGGAATTACTGCACTTTTAAAACCATGACAGAGGCAGAATAAGACAGTGACATGTAAGATATATATATACAATGCTACAATGATAATTGTAGAGGATTTTGTTGTGAATTTGGTTTATATATAAGAATTACCTAGATTATTATTTATTAATATTTTCAAGGCAAAGCGCGTCGTTGAGTTCTGCCACTCAACTTAATGTCTCCAGAATTCGGCAGGAAGTGGGGAACGCAGTGCCTTAACACTAGGTTCCCTCTGTCTGCCCTGCTGGGTGCGGGATATGATTTTTTTTAATATTTCCGTTTCTTCGCTCTGGCAAATAAAAAAAATGAAATAAAATCTATTTAATTTTAAACAATCAGGGTTAACCCAGTAATCGCTGACGTGTAAATGTAAACAAAACAGTGACTCGCTAATTCGCCCCCGCCCTGAGGTCACCGGGGCGCGGTCCCGGCGCAGCTTGATTGTAATGAGAACACATTTATTGTTGGCTGTTCCGAATTTTGTTTTGAACTGGACATGCTATTATTTTTTGATTAATTTTGTTCTTTTTTTTTAGAGTCGTGGCGCAAGGGTACATGGTGTGACTGTAAAACGGAGTGGATGTGGGTTCGAATCTCACTCGAGGAGATGAAATATTTATTTGAATTTATATTTTCATTTCTTCGCTCTGGCAAAGCGCGGCGTTGAGTTCGGAGAATACGGCAGAAAGTAAAGTGTGGAACGGAGTGTCTTAGCACTAGGTTCCCTCTGCCTACCCTGCTGTGTGCGGGATAATGTGTAAAGCTGATTTTTTTTATTTGTTCTTTCTTTTATTATTGTAGTGTTATTTTGTATTATGGAATGCGATAGGTTGCGTTGGTGGTTCGATTACAAGCTTCGATTTCGGATTTTTTCTTAAAAAACAAAACTAATATATAATAGGCGTAATTACATACGAAAAATACATCTTAAATTTTTTCTATGTTGATTAGTTAAGCGACGTGCAAAATTAGCAAATTCATTGTACAAAACACCTAATAATCAATACAAAGAAAATTGCCACTCAAATTATTAAAAAATACGAGTTTAACCAGTATTTATTAGTAACATTTTAGCCGAGGCCGCCGTGGCGCAGCGGCATAAGGGTGTGACTGTAAAGTGACGATTATGGGTTCGATCAGCACTCGAAGAAGTGAAATATTTATTTACGTTTATATTTCCATTTCTTTGCTCTGATGTCGAAGCGGGGCGTCGAATTCTGCCACTCAACACGAAATGCCTCTAGAATTCGGCAGTCTTAACACTTCCCTCTGCCTACCCTGCTGTGTGCGGGATACGGCGTGAAGCTGAAGTAAAAAAAATATTAAAAACAAATTATTCTGTTATCAATCACCTTATATTGTTTACATTCTTGATTTCACAATATATTAAGTTGATTTAGTGCTATACAAAGCTAACATGGTTTTATAACTGGTGAGATAAGAAGTGTGTGTAAGATTAATTGCTACAGCGACAGATTACATTTCATGGTACAGGTACTTAAGTAAATAAATTTCCTATCTATCATTAATCTCTTGAATTTATTGGCCAGTTTGTTGGTATTCGATAAAACATCTAGAAGAGTGCGAGGGCGGATATATTTATGGCGTTCCAGATAAAAAAGAGGGGGGAGAGCATCTTTTTAAGTTTTTTTTGGGAAAGTTGGAACAAATGCGTTTTCTTTCTATCAATATGATTGTGCTGAGTGAAATGGTCGTAACTTTGTCTGCTGTGTAATTTACGACGTGTGGAAATAGCTTATGGCTCTTTCTTAGATAACTATTTTCGAATTGTTTTTCAATTTAGAAACAATCTATGCTTTATATTGCTACTTTGTGGAAAATATATCAGGGTTTTAGATTTAGCTATTTTCGTTCATGTATACATAATTGTTTTTTTTGTAAAATATTACTATTGTTAATAATACTCAAGAAGTGTGTTTAAAATTGTGATGTGTGTTTAAAAATATGTATTAACGTATTTATATTACTTTATTAATTAATATATTTTTTCTAAGACCGTTTGTCGTTTTTGGAGCATCATGACGCAGGGGCATAAGAGTGCGGTTGTAAACGCGACGGTTGTGGGTTCGATTCCTATTCAGAGAAATGAAATATTTAATATGTCCATTTTACGAATATACAATGTTTACAGAATTTAGTGGAAATTGGAGAAAAGAACTGCTTTAATGGGAACACAGTGTCTTAATACTGGGATTCCAGATTCCCTTTGCCTACCCCGCTAAGTGCGGGATACAGCGTGCAACGATAAAAATTATTCTTACCAAAAAAAGTACTTAGTATTAACATAAAAATAAATCTTAAGACATCTAAATCATCAAAATCCAAAATATTTTATATTCCAATCAGATTATCCAACCTATGAATAGAAATATATTTCAGAGGGTGTTCCAAATGTAGGCATCACAAGCCTGTGTACAACATCAAACGTGACTCGTAGTGTCTGTCGTGTAGCTTTTACCGCACTCGGGGGAAATTCACTCCATCCCAACGTAAAACATTGTCCAGTCAGTTTACGTACGATTTATACAGACAAATCTATTATCCTATATAATACAAAATCTTATTCGATTTCTTTGTTTGCTTTTTAAGATCCTATTGATGTGAGAAAAAGAAAAAGAAAAGAAATTAAGAATTAGTTTCTACTGGAAATATTATATCTTTTTTTATTTACTTAATGTCTTAATGGTGTGTGATGTTTCATTAGGGCTCTCGCCTTTAAGTAGCTTAGAAGATAGTCTAAGGATATCAATAAATACTCGTATATATAGTAAAATAATTGTTTGTAGGGAAAATTAAGGACATATCATTGTCATTATTTTTTTAGCGTCACGCTGTATCCTGCGCACAGCAGGTTAGGCAGAGGGATTCTAGTGTTAAGACACTCTGTTCCGATGAATTCTGGAAAACTCAACGTTTTACCTCGACACCACAGTGAAACGAAAATCTTACATTAAACATCTTTCATTTCCTCAAGTAGGAATCGAATCCATAACCGGCAATTACAATCACATTTTATACCCTTGGACCACGACTAGCCTCTGTATTACTGGGATTGTAATAGTAAGTAAACAAGTTGAATTTCAGTTTATATATTTAATTTGCTCTAACGGAATTTAGCTATTTTAACAGGCCACGCATTAATCCGTCTAAGTACTAGGCCATGTTTTGTCAAATCGGTTTAACCCTACCATAAATACAGCTTTATCTGCTTGTGGTATGTTCTCGTAATAAATTAGAGGTTACGTCCAAACGGTCACCGAATAGATTATTATACAAATAATTCAAGATTATTAATGAAAATCAACGCAAAGTATAGTAACGAAATGGTAACATTATTTAATTTGTTGACTGTTACCGTTACAGCTTGTGGGTTTGTCGAGGCAAAGCGCGGCATTGAGTTCTGTCACAGAACACTTAGTGCCTCCAGAAAGTGAGTGTGAGAGATGTCTTAATGGGAACGGCGTGTCTTAACAGTAGCCTCCCAGGTTCCCTCTGCCTACCTGGCTGGGTGCGGAATACAGCGTAAAGACTAAAAAAACATTTATACAAGTAAAATCGCTAACGGTATATTTATGTACCATTTAAAGATATTTTCTTAATTATTACATTAACACTTACATTAATATTTTATTATTTTATACAGAATTTACATTTTATATCGTACACGGATAGTCGTAAACGCTAAACAAACGTTTTATGATTATTACATTCGTTACCTGCGCCAGTACCGAGTTGTGAGCTGAAGTTTTTGTTGAACCTACTTATGTTGGTAGGACTTATGTTGGAGTATAAATAAGTTATTACTTATATGTAACTATGTATAAATAAATTAGCTTCATGCTGTACCCCGCGCACAGCGGGGTAGGCAGAGGGAACCTAGAGATAAGACTCCGTTGTAAATTTTCT
Source organism: Heliconius burneyi (assembly GCA_018247715.1). Classification (NCBI taxonomy): domain Eukaryota; kingdom Metazoa; phylum Arthropoda; class Insecta; order Lepidoptera; family Nymphalidae; genus Heliconius; species Heliconius burneyi. The sequence continues at coordinate 4,844 of DWGR01005821.1, forward strand.
GCCGAATTCTGGAGGCATTGCGTGTTGAGTGGCAGAACTCAACGCCACGCTTTGCCTCGATACCAGAGCGAAGAAATGGAAATATAAACGCAAATAATTATTTCACTTCCTCGAGTGGGATTCGAACCCACAACCGACGGGTTATAGTCACTCCGCCGCTTCGCCACGATGGCCTCATGGAAATGAATATAACTATATATTTATATTTTTTTTTATGGAAACAACCAGGAACCTGACGACATATCTTCTTTTGCTTCTCCACTTTCAGCACAAATAGATCCATTCCCCTCTACTGTTTAGCAACTGCTGCATTAATACTGTCATAAATTAGATCAAAGAGAAGAAAATATAAAAAAAACCTTCCCGTTACAAGGGATTTGAACTCACTACTATTGCTTGTACTCATCTGAGCACAGACTGACAGATAGACAGCGCTCGATGGTGGCATACAAGTATTTATTTTCACATAATCTTTATATATTGATTTGGTCAACAGCCATAAATAAATCGTGTCCAATTGTATTTTGTTTGTTATTTTTGTAAGAAACTTTTAGGATACTCCGCGGGGGTTAACATTACGTTTCGTACGTTTCCTGTTCGATTCAATCTGGCAAGTGCTCGTATAACCACATGTGGCTCATTGGTTAAGTGAATTATATGTACTGGTTGAAAGGATGTCTGAATTGTGTTCGTCTCGTTTACATTTTAGTTTCGAATATAAAATTTTTGTGAAGCCTTGGCTTTCCTTTGTTAAATAATGTATGGATGCTTATGTTGTAGTAATAATCGATTTTTACGATAATTATAATAATATATCACTGTTACAATATGATACTTTCACCTGTCTTTGATTTTTTTCAGCTTCACGCTTTATCCCGCTTGTACAGAGGGAGGGATGATTCTTCTCGATGGAACTCACCGCCACCCTTAGGCTCGACACGAGAGTGAAGAAGAGAACATATTGAATATTTCATTTCTACGATTGGGGATCGAAGCGACAACCTGTGTCGATTAAAGTCACCCTGCCCACGACTGGCCTCAATACTAAAATAGTATATGGCAACACTATATTTAAGGAAAATAACATATAACTATATTACAACTAAGAAAAGAAACAAAAGTAGAAACACCCCAATTCGTTTTATGATATCTTGTTAAGAATAACCAATTATCACGCAACCGTAAAGAACTTGGGCTTGTAGATATCATTATAAATACATTTTTTTGTTAATTTGTCAAGCAAAAGCTGTTACATATCTTATCATCCTATATTTGTGATAAAGCGATAACCTCTTAGTGTTATGACTGTGATATTATAGTTCGATATAAAGTTATTCTAATTTGTAAATTATTGATAATAATAAATACCATATTTATTATTATTAGTGAGTACATTTATTTTTTGAGGCCAGTCGTGGCGCAGGGGCTCAAGGTGTGACTGAAAAACCGACTGGTTGTGGGCTCGATTCCCACTCGAGGAGATCAAATATTTATTTCTTCGCTCTGGCATCGAGGCAAAGCGCGGCGTTGAGTTCTGCCACTCAACACGCAATGCCTCCAGAATAGGGCAGAAAGTGGGGAACGGAGTGTCTTAACACTAGGTTCTCTCTGCATACCCTGCTGTGTGCGAGATACAGCGTGAAGCTGTTTTTTTTTGGTATCTTGTGATATTTTTTTTCCGCTTAATGCTGTCCCCCGTTTGTAGCAGGGTAGGCAGGCCTAGTGTTAAGATATTCCGCTCCCCACTTTCTGCCGAATTCTACAGCCATTACGTGTTGAGTTTCGAGACACAACGACATGCTTTGCCTCGACATCAGAGCGAAGAATTGAAAAGCAAAAATTGATATAATTTCCTCAAGTGGAAAACAACCCCACAACCCGTCGCGTTTACAGTCACATGCTTGTGCCCTTGCGCGACTACTGGCCCCAATAGCACAATAACTGTTATCATGTTTATCATTCTTAAATTATATTGGATCATAACTAAATTTAAACAAAGGACTAAAGAAGCGCAAGCGAAGCCTCTGTAAAACACAGGAAAAAATAATTTCATGGTAAGCGACTACGTTTTAAAAATACTGGTATATTTAACTAGAAAACGTACACCCCAGTTATGCAGGAGATATATGATTATCATGTTTTAAAATGTTTTCCTTATATTCAAAATCTTGAAATATTATTAAATTGGTATGTATAAATAATATTTATACATACCAATTTTTATTTATACATTATACTGGTATGTATAAAATTGATTTAATTTTGATTTGTGATAATAATTAGTAACGTATAATTATACAGCTCTAATTTCAAAAGACAGAAATACCTTTTTCTTCTCCATAATGTCTATATTTTTAAATATTCTAAATGTCTATATTTTTAATAATCTAATTATAAAAATAATATTTTAAAATTCTTTGAGCTATAACAGATGAAAAATCGAGCCACACATGTCGATTTCTCAATCAGAAACCTGGTGGTAGGTAACGTTAAGGTGGCTCCATAAAGAGGAAATTGCCTTCCTAGTTAAATTCACCCAGCGCCCGGCGCGAACGAGCACCTCATGTAATAACATAGAATCCACGAAAATTTTAGTGTAGTTTGTACCGACGAAGCGGCAGGGGCATAAAGTTGGGTAGTTTGCATCTAGAATTCTTGATAGATATTTTAAAACTAGATACAGAAATGAGATACTGTGGATGTTTCCGTATTAATATTCTTAAAGCTTAATTTAATCTGTATTAAATTCAGTACTTTTTGTACGTGTAAACGAGGCCATAGCATGACACATGCGTGTCATTGTAAACGTGACCAGTAGCACAAGCACGAATAACTATCGAAAAGTATTCGAATCGTTATCGATACCATTTTGTATAGGAATTTGATAACATCCTATACAAATTGGTATCAACAACGATTCGAATACTTTTTGATAGTTATTCGTGCTTGCCCTACTGTTGTGGGTTCAACTGCATCTCTGTCGATGAAATAAATCATTAAATATTTTCATTTTCTTCGCTCTGGTGCTGAGACAAAGCGTATCTGTATCCCGCACACAGCAGTTTAGGCAGAGGGAACCTCGCGTTAGAACATTGCGACAAGACATTGCGTTCCCCACTTTCTGCCGAATTCTGGAGGCGTTGCGTGTTGAGTGGCAGAACTCAACGCCGCGCTTTGCCTACCAGAGAAGAAATGGAAATATATATTTAAATAAATATTTCTTCTCCTCGAGTGGGGATCGAACCCACAACCAGTCGATTTTACAGTCACACCTTGTGCCCTTGCGCCACGACTGGCCTCATCCGTTCCAATCATTATAAAAAAAATAATATTTTCACTTTTCACAATATGTTCCTGCCAATTTTCCTGTTCCTTGCAAGGCATGGGAGTACAATTCAATTTCAATCTAATCCTGTTGTAATTGCGAGGGTTGTGAATTTGACTTCCTCCTTCATATAGACATTCTTTAAACCAATCCTTATATTTAATCCCGGGATATACAGAGTTTTATTATGTACACAAGAAGATATAAAAAAAGAAGGTTATGAGAAAAAAATAATAAATTTTGAAATTGTTTTTTTATTTTTATTTTTTGTATTTGTAGAAAAACGGATAGACTTATGAATGTCCATAGTTAGTTTTTATTGTTAACATACTCGTATATTTAAAGACACCAATTAAGATTTATGAAAAATAACATTTTTTTAAAATATTTTTGCAGTAATTAAAAAATAAAATAAATAAAAAATAAATCAGCTTCACACTGTATCCCGCACACAGCACGGTAGGCAGAGGTAAACTAGTGTTAAGACACACTGTTCCCCACTTTCTGTCGAATTCTGGAGGCATTGCAGAACTCAAAGCCGCAGTAATTCGAATGTGATAATAACGTTTATTTAACATAGAACTAATCCTCAATCATTCCAAAGTTGGAAATCCAGGGATTTCTTATATCCACCGGGATTCTCGGATTCTCTTACTCTGACACTACTCCATCTACGTTACTAAATTCCGGTGAATTGCGAATTTGACGGCATCTGTGTTCAAATTAAGGAATTAATTTGGGATACGCTCTTACCTTACTCGATTTGTCGGTTCAAGCAATTTAATCAGATTTATATACATATAGGTATATCACATCTATATTATGATTGATTTTAAATTTTAGCAATTAGTCGATGTTGATAAACATTAGTGATCTTATTTTTTTTGTTTTTTTTTTTAATTTTTTTTATGAGAAAAGGACAAGGCAAACGAGCGTTCGGGTCACCTGAAGATAAGTGATCACCGCCGCCCATGACCCCGTGTAACACCAGAGGAGCTACAGGTGCGTCGCCAGCCTTTAAGGTGGGGATAGACGTGCTTTTTGAAGGTACACATGTCATATCGACCTGGAAACACTGCCATTCCACGATTCCGTGGCGCGTGAAAGGAAATTCCTGTATCAGGAGTTAATTATGAGAGTAAATATATAGGCATTTTATTTTAAATTGTTTTATAATATTTAGCACCTCTGTGGTGCAATGAAATGATGTAGTTAAATCTTCTTTTTTTCGAAGCAATTAATTCACATAATTCAAATATATAAAATATTTTATAACTCCAGAATTCGGCAGAGAGCTAGGAACGGAGTGTCTTAGAGGATACAGCGTCAAGCTGATTTTTTTATAACGATGATGATTTTTGCTATTTTAGAAATGTTGCGTGACCTAAGAGAAAATATTTTAAATATATTACCTAAGCACTTGCCTGAAGATGGTTATTATTATATTTACCATACGGAACATTATACGTGTAAATATTTTTTTTCTGGAAAATAAAAACTTCTGGAATAAGATTTACACATTAATAAAAACAATAATAATATACGCTTTGTTACAAAACCTAAAAAAATATACAAAAGCAGCTTTTTCTTTGTCCAGTGATATAATATATATCAGTTGAGATGAATTGGGACGAGAAAAAGGAAAGATTTAAGTTAGTATTTAGTTTTTTAACGTTAATTTTAAGTTTTTGCATATATTTCCTGAGATTATCTATCTTGGAAAAACTGCTATGTATTTTTAAATATAATAATAGTTTTCTCTCGATGAGATCAATGAACACTAAATACAATAAGTATAAGAATAGTTAACAACACTAAAAATAAGTGGTAGATGAAGTTCTGAACTAAATTTCCTTATTTCGTGATAAATATACAGATAAGACGGTCACAACTGGCGGATGTAACGTGAAGTTATTTGTTTTCATATACCCTCCCTTTGTTATTATTTGCCAGG
>DWGR01005822.1:0-10120 GCA_018247715.1 Heliconius burneyi
TCTCCTTGCCGGTATAGAGCTAGGTCTGGAAGTTCTCAATTCACCAAATCCATTTCTTCGCACTTCACTTAGACCAAGAATTTGCAAGTTGTATCTTAGCATTTCTGCTTCTACTTGAGCAAGTCTATTTTCTCTGCGTACATAGTACATGCGTAGTGTGCGTACATTCCAAAAAGCAATTCGTGTCCGAGTTTTCATGCCAAAGGTCGTCGGTAATTAACTTTACCTGTACCATAATAAAATATACCCACCCTTTTTGTCGTTAGACGTTAATGTTATCATTAAGTAGTTTTAACCAACCTGAAATCTCTCGCCATCAAATTTATCCTCGACTAAGTACTGTTTGTTTGCAGGTAATTTTTGTATTTGCGTGACGTCGAGTTGTTCAGAGAGCATCGGTCTGACCGCATTAAACAGCCGGACGCCAAGCTCCAAGGGACACGTGTCGCCGTCTTCTAGCTCTTCACACACCTGGAAATATTATTAAAAATTAGCTTCACGCTGTATCCCGCACACGGCAGGGGGAAACTCGTGTTAAGACATTCCGTTCTCCACTTTCCACAGAATTCTTGAGGCATTGCTCATTGAGTGGCGGAATTCAACGTCGAGCCATGCCTTGACACCAGAGTGAGGAAATGGAAATATAAATTTAAATAAATATTTCATCTCCTCGAGTGGGGATCGAACCCACAAACAGTCTATCGTGCAACACACTTTGTGCCCCTGCGCCACGACTGGCCTTATATAATTATAAATAGTAATTCACAATTATCTAGTAAAAATGCTTTGCAAAAACTTCGAAAAATCTATATAGGTAGTAACCTATATAGATTGTTGAAAGAGAATGTTGTGTAAGTAAGTACGCTCAATTTCCCATTTTTGGATCATTTCATAGTATTCACTTTTTCTATATTAAAAACAATTAAGAAAACGTACCCCGAGTAGGGATCAAACCTATAACCATCACCTATAACCATAGTCATCTTTCTTTGTGTTAATAAAAAATGTTATATAGTAAACACGACGGTTGCGGGTTTGATTCCCTCTCCCTCTCGAGAGAGTTATTTTAATCTCACAGCGAGATGATAAAAAAATCTTACCTTTATAAGATTACTGCAATTTCTAAATAATTCAGGGGCATCAGTGTGAAATATGGATAATACGCGGTCGATACTCATACCAAATTTCATATCTTTAAGAATTATTCTTAAGAACCATTTGAATTGTTCTGGCGTCATATTTTTAATTGCATAGCTGAATGTTTCATCAAGAATAGCTGTGAGATTAGAAATAAAAAATATATATTTTAGTAAAATAATGCCATCTTAATCTAATATTTAAATAGATAGAGCGTATGTATTTGATCTATGTGTTTTATCTTCATGTATCTTAGACTTCTTTCCGTTCAAACGAAACCTTGTTGGTTTCACTTGCCTTTTTAAAGGGTGGCAAAACCATTCATGACAAACACTTCGCAATAACGATGTTGTACCGTAAATTTTATTTAAATAAAAGCTATTTATTTTTTGCTAGTGCGAACTTCAGAAGTTACGGTACTCTACATACCTCTTTCGCCCCGTCCACTGTCATAAACCTCTTACATGACCTTCCTCCAGTAACTTTGATACTGTTTTTTCGAAGGTCAACCGAGGTTTCCCCCTACCTTTCTTACAGCTTTTTCCTCATAGATCTTTTTTGCCATTCTTTTGTCACTCCTTTCGTTGTTCAAACCAGCTGAGCACGTTCCTCTTCATTCTCACGGTGACATCCTCGCTAGTACCTACTAGAATGGATTCTATGCATCTCTTCATTGCGGATTCGATCAGCTAAGCTGGCTCCGCATATCCTACAACGAGATCGCACCTCCACGGCATTCATCTGTCTTTCATTCTTCTTCTATGATACCCACGATTTCGATGCCGTATTACAGCGTCAATATCAAAACTGCATTGTACGGCCACACGCGCAGCTGTACTGACGTTTCGCCGTCTCATCAATGCAACTAAGGCTTCGTAAATAAGTGGGAGATTTCTGTAACCGGCAGCAGTACGCCTTTCCACATCCATCGCGTATCTTCCATCTCTTTTGAACATACTTCCCAAGAAAATAAATAACAGATCACTTTAAATAAAAACTGACATATATGTGACAACAATCCCAACAGTAATACTTAAGTGTTTGTCATCGAAGCGATTAAGTAGTTATATTTTAATCTGCACAAATCTACAATCATTGCAAGCAACCATACGCGCTAATTAAGCCACAATGGCGTCATGCTCATTGACGTCTTTTAGACAATGATTACATCAAGCTATGATTATTTTAAACTTTTAATTACCTCCATGACTACCCTCATCCTTCTTGGCAATTTTATCTAATATGTCATTGATATCCTTAACATTTACACTAGAGAAACTTTGAGTTACCCTTTTCTTCAGTACCATATAAGCCACACCAGCGAAATCACTGTCTTGAAATGCATTATTGACCGAACGAAAATATAATAATTTCTGTGCATCAGCAGATTGTTTATTAAGAGATAAAACTTTCACAAGTAGATTGCCTAGTTTAGTTTCTTTTAAATTATAAGGACCCCTCTCTCGTTCACAGCTCGGCAGAATTAGTCTTAAAATTGGGAAAAATGTGGAATTCTGTAAAAGTAATGTTGTGAGTGCAAATAGTAACTACCTATATGCAATGAAATTTATCGTAATAAGCGGACTGTCGTTTCTGTTTTACTTTCGGACATATGATAATAAAAATAGTTAACATTGTGGATAATGCAGTTAAAATTAAATTATTATACATATATAACTATAAAATTAGCGATTTTTTTATATACCTTTTTGCCATCAGTGTTTGCAACTTTCACCCTAAAGTCATCAATAAATTTTGCCAAGATTTTGTCTTGTTCAGTTCTTTGTTTTTTTCTTTTATATAACTGTTTAAATACTTCACATAAATCACCAAATAATATGTGATTTGCAGGTGTTATTATATTGGAATCACCTGCACTCATTCTGTACCTAAAAACATCATCAGCACAATATAATATTTTTAAATGGGATCATACATAGCATTGCAATTTATAAATCGTTTGTATGTAAAGGTACATTTGTAAATAAATTAACAAATACATCTAAGTTTATTATTTATTACAAATAAGGTAACATACATCGTAAATGGATTAAGATATAATATTTTAAACTTTAACTTATAGATAATTGAAAGCTTATTAAATAACTAAATACTTCAGAAGATATCTTCTTGCGATATCTGGTGCTTGATCTTTGTATAATATGTAAAGATTATATGCAGTCTCTTTCGTCAGATTGATTGTTCCATGTTTTTCACATATTGCTATAGGCTCACATGCTAATGCTTTTTCGTAATACTCAACAGCTAAATTATTAATGCTCAGCATCTGATATGCCCTCCCCAAATTATAATAAGCTTCTTGGTCACATTTTCTAAGGTTTTTATATACAAATAAATAAGATAAACCTTGTAATATCAAATTATGATGTTTGTCCACAGTTCTCTGCGCTGCCATGGCTAGTATTGTTATTGCAATTAACAATGCTGATAAAGGTTCTCGGCATTGTTCGTGATATTCCAGAAAATACTTTAAAGCAACAAGATATCTACCTGATATTAAAAAATTATTCCCCAAAAATAAATGTTTTAAAATATTATAATCCTTCTGAAATAACCGAGAGAGGAATTTTCCATGTGTATTTTCATCTAATGAGTTAATAATATAAGATAATAGTACATAAGTCTTAGTACCAGGATACTTCACAACAAATTCTTTTATGAATCTCACGGCATTTGTAAAATCACGATTTAGGATGCAGGCTTGAAAACAGTAAAATTCTATAATTGGCCGATAACTGGATAATCCTCTTGAAATCATAGCATAAAATGTTAATCTTTGCATTGTAGAGTAAAATTTATTATTGCATGCTATTTGCAATAATTCTTTAAAAAATTCAAATTCTTCACTTGGTGTAAATTTGAATGGTTCCTCTTCAAATTGAATGTCATCTTCATTATATGTATGTTCTCCTCTCATTGAGCGGAAATTATAAATTAGTTCTACAACAGATTTTACTCTACATGCTATCTTTAATTCCTCTTCATTTCTAAACTTAGTCAGGTCTTTTGAAAAGAGCACTTCCCCAACTTCCAGATATTTCAATGATTTATTATATTTTTTAAGCACTTGACAATGTTCATACAAAAGACGAGCACTCACAACATACTTATAGTCTTGTTGTAGAATATTTAAAGCTTCATCAATACATCCCTTCTTTTCAAGAATAGAAAACAATTTCCTTCTTGCATCAGGATGCTGTGGGACATGTTTTAAAACTTTATAATATGATTGAATTGCATCATCTTCTCTACCTAATTTATGCAAACACTCTGCATATTTTAACCAAACTGCTCCTAAATCAAAATGGGTATTTTGAACTAAAGGTTCTAGTAGTTTTATAGCCATCTCATAGTGTCCTACTGATGAAAAAGCTTCTTCAATGTCCATGAACAAGTCCCCTGCTTTTTCAACATCATTGCTTAAGAAATCTTTTAGTATAGACTCCACAAGGGTTAAAGCCCCCAGATGAATGAAACAAACTAATAATTTACTTTTTAAATCTATAGCCATATTATCAGGTATTGTACAATTTAAATATTGTGTCTGCTCTTCTATTTCACCATTATCATTCTTCACTGTTTGTATTTCAGCCTCTATTTCTACACCTATGTTTGAAACAAATATTTCTATACAATTTAAGTATTGCCTGTTAGAAATTAGTAATTCTAAGTAAATGTTTATATCTTCTAGAGAAAATAAAGATACACATTTTTTATATGCCATATCCATAACTTCAAGTGCTTTTTCAATTTCTGAACCATTATGATATAGTGTGGTGGCTAGTTTAGCATACTTCATTATTGTTTCACCCTCATTTGATGGAAGCACTGAAACAATTTTATGATAACATTTGACTCTAGAAATGCTCAATGTGCTCAATGGATAATTTATCTCTTCTAAAGCATCTACAAATTCAAGTCTTTTTAGATGTGTTTGTAAATTTTGGGGTGCTGCTTTAACTGCTTGTGAATAGCAAATCATTTCTTGTTTTTTGTCATTTAACTGCTTACATATGACAGCTAATCTCCACCATGTTTCTGCATCAGCACTACCCAAATGGGCTGCTAATAATGAAAATTGTAAAGATTTTTCAATGTCATGTTCATAAATTTGAGCTAAAGTTTCATAAGGTTCTGCAGCAGTTGGCAACTGTTTAATAATTTCGTGGCACATGCGTTCAGCCATTTCGGTATCACCTCTGGCAAATCTAATGTTTGCTTCACCCATTAATCCAACTAGAGCGGGACCCAGACGAGTACGTCTACGTCTCCTTTCAATACCTTTCCCAATAATGAGAGTAGTTTGTGTGGTTCCCTCATCATTTTGTCTCATTTCCTCGGAATCATCTTCATCCTCAGCATCTTCGTACCACTCACTGGAGTACTCGGCGAAAGACATTTGGCCGCTCAAGAACTTATTGGTCAAATCATTTTCTACTTCCATTTCTTCTTTGTCCATACGCGACGGGCCTGGTTTATCCGTGTCCATTGTTACGTTTGGAAAATATTACTATTCTTACAAAAAATTACAATTATCACAACTTGCACAAATGGTTTTTATTGTTATTTGGACATAGGAATATTTAATATAAAACTATACCTAAAATAGTAAAATAAAAAAAATATCTACCATATATTTTTTATTAAATGATAATATTTAGAATTCCCTTTGAAATTGAGTAATTATTGACTATATTTTTTTATATTCTGTTCTGTTCTTCAATTATGGCATATTATTTTATATTAAAATGTGATAAAACAGTAGTAAGTTGTCACTTGTCAAATCGTATGTCAACATCACAGAGCACATTTACCTGGTCAACATTGCCAAAGAATATATTTATTGCTAGCTGACCCGGCGAACTTCGTACCGCCTAACAGTCATTCTTTCTCAAATATAAACTTCTTCAAAACTATTATTACAATGAAATAATAACTAAAACCTACTTTGAGTTACTTGCAGTTTTTTGTATTTTTAAGTTGCTTAAATTTGTTGTGTACTTTACATGATACGTGTTCACATAAACAGACAAACAGACAAAAATTCTAAAAATGCTGGAAGTGGATTCTGTTAGTTATCCTTTAACACCCTGGCTATTTTTTTTAATATTTTCAATGTACAGAAATGACTTTTCTACAGATCTATTATAATTATAGATTTACTTAAAGGGAACATGTTAGTAGTTTTGCTTATTTAAGAAAGCAATTTGTGAAAAAAAATTTTTTTTGAGCTCATTATTATTATTTTTTTATGGAAAAAGCCATGGCAAAAAAGCGTACGGGTCACCTGATGGTAAGTGATCACCGCCGTCCACGACCCCGCGTAACACCAGAGGAGCTACTGGAGCGTTGCCAGCTTTTGCGGTGGTTGGGCGCCGGAGCCCGGCATTACCTAATGCGAAACGCAGTGTCATAAAGCCACTACTTCACGTCGGTTTTAAATGCCGGGGTGGTAATGATCCGGTCGAGTCTGCCCAATTATATAGGTGACCCCTTAAGGGAACTGCTTCCGAACCGGTGGTATCTTTACTGTATGTTTATTTGGAGATTCAAAAGTGCTTACAATAGTCTGTTTTAAAAACGAATATTTTGAATTTGAATTACCAACCCACTCTGATATATTTAATTACTGATAATGACTGGAATGAATTAACGTCACGGGTCGAATAGACACAAAAACAAGTTTTTTTTTTAATTAAAAGAACTTTTTTTAAAATGATAGTTATTGGATTAAGTAAGTCAGAAGAAATTAAAATAAAATACGTTTGAGTTTCTTTACTTGAACTATTATATGAGAAGTGGAAATTTTCAAAACTTAAAATGAAAAGTTAATTTGTTGATTCTTTAATTCATCAGGAATAACTTTGTGCCTTGGAAAGAACAGTTATAATTTAAATTTATATATAAAAATAAAAATCTTTGTATATATAGATGTAAAACAGGTGAAGAGACACATCATATGGAGTAAATAGATACGTATTATGAGTTGGAATTGAAGAATTACACGAGAATTACATACGTATTACGAATCACGTTTATATAGAAACGAAAAGTATCGAAAAACTGTTGTTAGGATTGCACAAGCATATGTCCCATATATTATGATTTTTTTAGTAAACATTTTAAAGATGAAAATTATTATTTAAAATAACTCACTTGTGACATACATGATAATTGATAACATGAATCCTGTTTCTAACATTAGATATAATATTTAATTTGAATTGACAGATGGATTCCTAACTTTGCACCCCATAAGGGGTGCAAAGTCGGCTAAACTTCACGTGTGTGCGCTTGCTGTTGGGGCCTTTTCGTATGGTCCTGTCATTCGGGAGGAGCAGCAGTATAGTGTCTATCTGAATGGGCATCTCTGAGAGGTGAATCTGCTCATACGACGGATGCGGATGATGTTTCGGTGGTCAATGATAGGAGAGATACCTCACTATGCTCGCCTGAAGAGCTACGCGCATATGCTGGACAGAGTATAGAGAAAGAAGGTTGCAAAGAAATCCAGCTACCTTAAGGGCACTTATGAGTGAAAACTTAAGGACTTAAATAAACTTAAAATTATCGAGACTTTGGCGTCTTGCACAGAAAGCGATGAGATGCGTAGACTTCTTGGAATCACTATTTTCTTTCGAAAATAGTTCAATAATCTATCTGAGTGTGGCGTATTTTTAATATTTTTTCCTATAGTATCAGAACTCTATGGTTATTTTACCTGTTTTGGTGGAAATGGAACTTAGGAAAAAGTTCTTAGCCTTGGTTAAATATGTTCTGTATCTGTGATATTGACTGTTGATAATTTTTCATCAGAGTTGACATATTATTGTGATATATTATTGTTTATATAAGTTAAGGTATCATATATTTGTTACATTCCTTTTTAGAAACCATTTATTTTTATTTGCCTATTTAAACAAAATTAAAAGAGTGTTTGTTAAAATAAATTAATAAAGTGCTAAGAAGTGGTGAATGTAATTTAGTATTAATGCTTTTGTATATTTACAGAATTTTGTTTATAAGGAATTAATTATAGTTCAAACTTATTCGCAATTGCAATATTACTAATCACATTCTAAAAAGGAGTTAGTACTATGTCATCCTTGGCGAACAATATTTATATTCTTTGACACATATTTACCATAAAGGGTTACTGGTAGATATACTTTTATCGAATATATTAGTCATACGACCTTTTTCGTCTCATAGTTGTTACATTGAAACTCAGGTGCTTCCAGAGAAAACATACCATAATGTGTGATGTGCTACAATCACTTAGAGAACAACTGGATGACATAGAAAATGAAACAACCTCTGAACATACAAGAACTAATGAATTGTTAAAAGCAGCTCAGCCTTGCTTACTTAATATGCCTCTTGAGGTGATGATTTTTATTATTTATAATTTTGTATTATAGTCAAACAAAGTGATGTGGAGAGTGAAAGTAGGTGACCTGAATGTAAATTGCCTGCTGTACACTGATGATGCAGTGATTATTGCATCATCAGGATGTGAGTTCCAGGCATTGGTCACCACTTTGAAAGAAGGATATGAAAATAATGGTCTAAACCTGAATGCAAGTAAGACAAACATTATGGTATTTCAAAGAAGTGAAGAAAGGGTGGAATGGAATGTTCTTGCAGAACAGCGTAAATGTTAAAATACTAGAACAAGTAGTAGAATGAAATGGTATATCTAGAAAATATATTTAGCAGAGATAGGAAATACAATGAATGAATGGATACATGGGTGTGAAAAGGCATATTGCTTCCGTTAACAGAGTTAAGGTTGCCTTAGTTGCAGTTATGAGATGGCAAAACATTAGCACATCTGCATGTTTGGCCTTTCACAATACAGCACTGGTACAAACACTGTTTATGTCAGCGAAATATGAATATTACAGGAGAAGAATGAAAGAAAGATGTATGCCGTGGAGATGAGATCTTTGTAGAATTTGTGGAGTTATTTTAGTTGTTTGACTCCACAATGATAAGATACACTGAGAATGAAGAAGAATGTGCTCAGAATGGCAAAAAATATTTACGAAGGAAAAGTGAGCAGTAAGAGACTTCAGTTGACCTTTGAAAACAGTATCGAGGATACTGGATTAATTGTACTTATATTTACATGTTGCATTACTTACAGATAATATTAAAAATCTGCACATACTTAGATGCAGATTTCATAAAAAACACTCTTAGCAATGTCTGTACAAGATTTGAAGCTATCCTAACAGATGTGAGCCTGTGGAAACATAGAGTGAGTTGTAAAATAAAAGGCCTTTTTCCACCAATGGCACATTTAGAAGACTGGAATGAAGAGTTGATTGATTGGACTAAAATGTGTATTGAAATGGAAAATGAAAAACACAAATGGTTTAATGTTGACACAAAAACAAAACATTTAGTTATAAAAGACCTTCATTACGCATCTGTGGATGCAGTCATTCTAATCAATGCAAGTATATTATTAGTAATTAAAAAAAAATTACAGATATATTACAATAGCATTTTTAAAAAATAGTTTTACTACTTATTTCAGCAAGGACAAACATGTATATCAGGTGGAAGAGATAGATGTTTAGCATTATGGAATGTTAGAGATTTGAAAAATATTAGCAGTGAGAATAATACAGTATTGACAGATCTAAAGCCTACTAAAATAAGGCATGATGCTCATGCAGGGTGGGTGTGGGATCTTGCTACGGATAACCTGGACACCGCTTACATTGTTTACTCAGCATCCTGGGATAATACAGTCAAAGCCTGGGATATTAATTGTGGATTTGAATGTGTGGAAACCTTCAAGTGAGTTGAATATATTGTTAAATATATATATACAGTGTCACTGACAATGATTGTTTACCATTTTCAAATAAACAAATAATAGTAGATTTATTTTATATACCCTCAAGCTGTTGTAGTGCAGTAGGACAATGTTGAGCTCTGAACTCCATGG
>DWGR01005823.1:0-10119 GCA_018247715.1 Heliconius burneyi
TAGAAAGTGGAGTGCATAGTATTTTAGTACAATTTTGAGTGTTTAATGTACTAGAACAATGATAATACAGAATTTTATAGTAACTACTTTTAGCTCTATGTTACTGCTTAGCAGGATAGGCTGAAGGTAGTATTAAGACACTCAGTTTTTCCGAGTGGGAATCGAACCCGTAACCGTATTATGCAGTTGTTTTGACAGTCACATACTTGTACCCCTGCACCATAACGGTCTAAACTAGCACTATCAACTAAAATAAAAAAAAAACGATAGACCTGATCTCTGTAGAATGTTTTTTCTTATTTTAATTTATACAGATCAATAAAATCAAGATACTAAAAATATTTTAGGTAACTAAAGACCTTAGCTTGTGGCAAGCCCATATCAGCTTATCCACATCAAGTTTGAAGAATGCGTTTTATGTACGAGCGACGATAAAAGTCGTCTCTGAGTGTATTCATCACGTCGCTTACGATTTCAAATATAACTTTTATGCTTCAACCCTAAACGATAGACATATGAAGATATGACTAATAATAACAAGTAGTCTCATTGTGAATAAAATGATCATATACAAATTTCCAGTATTCGAGTAGTATATATATAATTTGAAATGGCTCCAGTACACCATTTACAAGCAAAATTTTATACATTAAGGTAATAAGTAAGTTAAGATAAGGTGGATTACGAAGTCTTCAAGACTAGTCGGGCTCCATATTTAATCCTCTCACCGCGAGAACAAAGCCACGTGCGCCTGATGCACTTTGGGATCATTAACGTAAATGTTGACTGCACCAGTACGAGTACTTGCCGTATCAACTGTGTTAGATGGTATGTATTATTGGAATTATTTAAAGCGTGAAACTCTTGACGCTGTATCTCGTTCACAACAGGGTAAGCAGAGGGAACTTCGTGTTAAGACACTCCGTTCCCCATTTTCTGCCGAATTCTGGAGGCATTGCGTGTTGAGTTGCAGAACTCAACGCCGTTTACTTTTTATTTTATGTACCTGGAAGTTTGTTGAATTACAATTTTATGACACATATCAGGCTAGGTAGAGAAGGTAACCCACTATGCTGTTTTTTTTTAGCTTAAAGTAGGCTTCTATGTATGTTAATTGCCTAAAGTGAGAAAAGTAATTGCTAGGTAATTTTCCTGCTCAGGTAATTATCCAAAGTGTAAAATTACCTATTGCCAAAGGTAGGGAACGATATATATAAAATATTACTTTGATCATCATCGACTACTTATCTACTACTTACTGCTAAATCGGCTTCACTCTGTAAAGACACTCCGTTTCTCATTTTTCGTCGAATTCTGGAGACTTTGAATGCTGAGTTTGAACTCAACGCCGCGCTTTGCCTCGACACCAGAGAGAAAACATGATAATACAAATTTAAATAAATATTTCATTTCTTCGAACCGGGGACCTGGGGACCGAACCCACAAAATCGCGTTAGAGTCACATCTTTGTGCCTCTGCATCACGATACCACAATTTTAATAAGAGACGAAGTAAATGAAAAATGATGTTATATCCACAATGTTTTAATTTAATATTGGTAAAAAAAGTAAATAAGTCCTATATTAAAGTTCCCCACGTTTGTCTCTTTTTTTAGTTTGCTAAGCCTCTTATTAGGCCAAACTTTAAAAATTCATTTCACTATTTTCTGTATGCAGAAAGCAATCTTCAGTAAAGACTCAAGATGCCTTCCAGAGTGAGGCGGTGCTGCATACAATTTATTTCATAGCTGGCGTCCGTCCAAGAAGCTATTGAAAAGGATCACCATTATACGTCTCAAGTTTACTTTTGCAAATCTGGTTTTGTTTCGATTTATCTTTTTATCTTATTAATGTAGATATTTAAGATAATATTTACGTATTGTAACTTTTGTAGATACCAATGCTATTTATATACATTATCTATATATTTAAAAGCAGATGTTCCCACTGACTGAGGAAACCGCAGGAACAGCCGTAACCGCTGATGGGAAATGTGAAATTTTAACAGATTTTTATTTATGTAATGTGAACATCCACAAAGAAGGGATTTTGAAAAATTTTAACCCTAAGGAGATGAAAAAGGGGTTGAAAGTTTGTATCGAAAAATCTTCAAATAGACCAACCATTTTATAAAAATCTAAAATCATACTCTTAACAATATTTCATTGAACAAGTGTTTGGTGGTTTTTTTTAGAATTTACCCCCTAAACTAAATATAATTTCATAAACAAAGATTCGTATAGTTCAAGCGGCGGCGGTGAAGCCGCCTTAGTCGGCTAGTATACAAATAATTATGCATGTATCTCATTTACACCACGACGGCGGCTCACGGCGTCTTTATAATTATATTTTTTCTGAAAATCTTCAGGTGTAAGTTATATATAAATATAAACTTCAGGTCCACATAGAACTAAACACACACTCAGTTCACTCAGCGCCTAGGCTTTCAAAACATTTGCTTGCCCAAGTGTTCTAAATCACTCTTGCGCGATCAAAAGGGAACGCAAGATAAATACGAGCCAGCTTTTGTTAATTGCTTTTCCGAAACTGAAAACATACATTGTTTCGTTTAAGAGAAAAAACTATATATTTACTATCCTTTTAAGAACGAGAATACCTTCACTGAAATATTTTAAGTTGCAGAGATTTATGTTGATGTAAGTTATTTATTGAAAAGGAGCTCAGTTTTAACAAAATTTTATTAGTTTAATATACATGACAAATTATATAATTACATGGTTTTAAATGACTGACACCAGTCGTGGCGCAGTGGCACAAGTGTGTGACTGTACACGCGACTGGTTGTGGGTTCGATGCCCACTCGAGGAAATTAAATATCTTAATTAAAGTTTTATTTTAATTTATATTTTCATTTTTTCACTTTCATATCCAGGCAAAGTCACATTAAAGGTTAAAAGAAAAGTAATGGTGTGCCGCTATTTCAGGTAAAAAGCAATATAATCATATGATTGTAAAAAACACTATTTTTAACATATACTTAGGTATATGTTCAAAATAGTGGTTTCTTTTACTTAAGAAAGAAAAGAACAACCATCAAAAAAATCTGTAATTATGTGTATAAAATATGTAATATACTTGTAAGTTCAATATGTATAACGTCATTCTTTTATTGTCACTACTTCTGAATATAATAGGTTGTTAAGGAAAAAAATCTCAATCAACTTCAACCAAAGTCGGGATTATCCGTTAGTTACTTGTAGGCTACGACTAATGTAAGAATAAAGCTACTTTTGTAGAAACCATTTCGTTAGTGAAACGTGGCGTTACAGACACCGGACGAGGGTAGACGCCTCATTTACTGCTTCGAGTGATGTATATCGTAGTAGTAAATAGTTAGTTAGGTTTATGATCATGGTATTGCTAGAAAGAAGGGTGCTTTTAGTATAGAGTTGTTTCCTCGTCGATCCTATTATATATAGAAACTAGCGGCCCGCCAGCGGCTTCGCCCGCTTTAACTACATGATTCTTCATTTAATAAGCAGAATTGACTGACAGTCATATGTCAATGACTCATTTGTGTAAGTTTCATTTCTTCTTAAAGAACCATGCTATTTCTTAACTTTTACATTTTGTAAAAAGCAAAAATGCGATGCAATAGTAATGCAATTTTAGTTTCAACTTCATTTAGTAATATTTTGTAAATAAAGTATTTTAGTCTGTTTTGCGTATACCGTGGTAGAACTCGCCTTATATTTATTAAAAAGGTAAAAAAAAAGACAAAAATGGTCGACAATAAATAACTACTTAATCTGAATACACCACATGATAATAATAATTCAAATCTATCAAAATTTTAAAGTTTAAAGTAATGTTAATCTTAAGATACGAATGTATATTGTTTTGTCTTATCATTTATTCACCTCGTATCGCTTATAATATCGATTTTCGGAAAGTGTCAAGAAAACTCCTACATACAGGACGAGAGACCATCGTGTCTCAAAGGTAGGTGAAATTGAATCAAGCCTACCCCGAAGCGATATTGTTTGACTCAGGACAGAGCCTCGTGGAAACTTAATATACAGCTTTTAAGTTCTAGACTATAGTGTGAAACATAGCAGAAATAAACATTTAACATTTCCATTCCTTCGCTCTGGTAACGAGGTAAAGCGCGGCGTTGAGATCCGCCATCGAGACGAAGTGCTTCCGGAAATCGGCACAAATAGGGAACGAAAGTATATTTATGGAAGCGGAGTGTTTTAAGACTAGGCTCCTAGGTTCCCTCTTTCTATCCTGGTATGCGTTATACAGCATGAAGCTAAGAAATAAAATATTTTTAACCGGCTTAATCACGTTTTATATGAACTTGATTTCTAATTTCTGAATTTTTGACTTAAAAAATATGAAATGTGCCAAATATAAAATGTAAAAAGAAAAACTTTAGATACTAATTTATTATTCTTTAGATAAATAAGTAACGTTGGTGCTAAGAGTTCACAAGCTGTTTGCCGAATACAGCTGGAATGGTGGTTCAGCGTGAATACAGATGAGCTGTTCTGTTTAGACGTTTTGTTAGCTTTCGGGTTCATTGTATATCAGTTATACAATAGTTTTAGATATATATGTACGTATAGATATATAGATTGAGGCTAGACGTGGCGCAGGGGCATAAAGTATGACTGTTAATACGACTAGTTGTGGGTTCGATCCTCACTCGAGGAGATGAAAAATTTATTTAATTATATATTTCCTTTTATTCGCTCTGGTGTAGAAGCTAAGCGCAGAGTTGAGTTCCACCACTCAACACACAATACGTCCAGAATTCGATGGAAAGTGGTGAACGGAGTATCTTAACATTAGGTTTCATCTGCCTACTCTGACGTGTGCGGGATACAGGGTGACGTTAATTATTCTGGATATATATATATGGAAACATATTTACATGCCTCCATTCTTCACTTTTAAGAGAAAATTTAGTTAACATATCGCATGTTTTTAGTAATATCTATTAAGACAAAGTATAGTTATATATATATATCTAAACCCATTTGGAAAGCTCAAATGATGTTGAGCTTGTATATACTGTGTACATTATTGTTTTTTTTTTGAGTTCAAGGTAAACGTGAAACTTGTCGCTTAGAACTCATCTAGAGGAAATTATTTTTGTTAAATTATAATTTTGAGGCCAGCCATGGCCAATTCCAACTCACGAAATTGAAATTTGTTTTTCCTCGTCCTCGTAACGAAGCAACGCCGTTCGAGTCTCGCTACTCAACACATCATGCCTCCAAATGTGTAATGCTTTGCTGCTGCTTGCTGGAATGTACGGGACACAATTGATGCTACAAGAATATTATAATTTCTACGCTCAAATTAGACAAAGTTCGATGTTGAGTTCCACCACCTAATCCGCAATGTCTCTAATACGTTAGACGAATGGAGTGTACAAACTCTTAATTATAATTATTATTAAAATTGGGACAAAATTATATCACCGTCAAAATCTTTGACGCTTTTAAAATAAATATTTAGCAAAATTAATATTAACTTTATATTATCAAGGAGCCATTACTGGAAATTTAAATGATGACTTCACGTATGTGATTAAGAGTGAGGATCTGGAGGCGACGTGATCTGTTTTATGGAACACTCTCCTCGTGGCGCCATTCTTAGATCGATTATTTATGACATGTTTCTGAAGTATTAAAGAAATACAGGTTTTACTTTTACGTACTATATATTAATATGTTATTAGGTACACAGTTGAGGCGTGTCATGCTACAGCCATAGCTTATTCTAAACTAGACTTTAGTCGCAGACCAGTTATTATCTTCAAAGGGGTGGGACCCCTTTTAAGAAAATAATATAAACCTCAGTAAATAATCTATCGGAAATAAAAATAAATTTAAGGTTTGAGCCAGTAGTTCCTGAGATTATTTAGTTCAACGAAACAAGTTCTTTAGATTTGTCATATCAAAATAGATGTCAATAGCAACAGAAAGTTGAGAATGGAGCGATCGAACGATGGAAAAGAGAGATGCAGATAAAACACAAAAAAATATGTAATTAAAAATGACAAGAAATAACCAAATCGTTTCATATGGTAAAAAAATATTTCACTCTGTATTGGGTAGAGTAGGCAGAAGCAATTGTCGAGACATTGCGTGTTTAGTAGAACTCAAATTCGCGTTTTGTCCTCTTATCAAGGCGAAGAGAGGTAAAACATAATAATTCTCTCGAGTGAAAATCGAACCCACAACTGTCGCGTTTACAGTTAGACGATGTGATGCACCACGACGGTGTAAAATTCCTTATAAAATTGAAAGAAAGTCCATCTCAAATGTAGTATTAATCCATTTAAACGGACACTTTCTTTTTTCTGTAGGCACTTTGTGAAATTATCCATACACGGCACATGGTGACATCTGGTCCCTTATAACAATAATTGATTGATTTACTTTTTACTATGAGGCCAGTCGTGGCGCAGTGGCACAAGTGTGTGACTGTGAGCGCGACTGGTTGTGGGTTCGATTCCCACTCGAGGAAATAAAATATTTATTTAAATTTATATTTTCATACTCTGGTGTCGAGGTAAAGCACGGCATTGAGTTCCAATACTCAATACACCATGCCTCCAGATTTCGGCGGAAAGTGGAGAACTGAGTGTCTAAATACTAGGTTCCCTTTTGCTGTCTGTCTAATTTTCAAAATTTTATATGATGAAAAGCAGAAAAAGAGGAAAGTCTTGTTTTCCAGAACGAGAAAATAAAAACAATTCATTCTCTCCACTCCACAGGGGAATCGAACTTACTGTCATCGCACTTACAGTCGGATACTGTACCGCTGCGTTTTGACGGTCGTTCTTAGAAATATCCTCTATTAATGAATTTGATTTACAATATTCGACCAATAACCAAAAGTGTCTTTGAAAAACGAAACTAACTCGCAGTGTTTTTTTCAAAGTATATAAACTTAAAAATACTTAAGGTGCAATATAAGCTGTAATTTAGACATTCATAATATAGCTTTAAGCATTATCTGTAATAACTTGTTGTATAGATTAGGGGAGCCCCCTTGGAATACCAATAACTTGTTTTTCAAAAAAATTGTAAGCAAGTTTTTATAATCATCACGACCTTCATTATATTTTGTGTATATCTTATTGTGAAGCCCTAAATAGGTAATAAGATAGAAATAAAAATATAATATTACAATGGATTGTTGTACATACTGTGTTTGGTGATATTTAAATCAAATGAAATAATATTTTAAACATTCTAGATTTGGATAAAACGCACGAGATTCTTAAAATTACTATTTAAACAAATAAAAAATTTATAATTAAAGTATATTTGATATAAAGTAAGTTATACTGTAAATACTTTCAATCGCAAAATACATTGAAAATTTTTATTCAAAAAATAAAAAGCCCTAAAGCGCATAAACTACCTGAGGGCATGGGGCTGCTCGTGACGTTTGACACGATAACGCAGTGCTTATCCCCCGTATGCAGATATGAGACCGGATGTTGTGTATGCTTGTCACAAAAATACATAATAAACGTGGAAACGTTTTAGTACTTTTTTTATCAGGTCATCGTAAATATTTGATTTTACTCTGACTGACTATGGTTGCAGGTTTGACTTTCGCTTGAGATAGTTTATAATCTATAAATACTAATATAATATAGCAGAAGTTTGTTTGTTTAAACGCTAAGGAAATAACTGGGCCGTCGTGGCGCAGCGGCACAAGGGTGTGAATGTAACGCGACGGTTATGAGTTCGATCCCCACTCGAGGAAGTGAAATATTTATTTGCGTTTATATTTTCATTTCTTCGCTCTGGCGTCGAGGAAAAGCGCGGCGTTGAGCTCTGCCACTCAACACGCTATGCCTTCAGAATACGGCAGAAAGTGGGGAACGGCGTGTCTTAACACTAGGTTCCCCCTGCCTACCCTGCTGTTTGCGGGATACAGCGTGAAGCTGATTTATTTATTTAATTTAAATAAATTAGTGACGCAGTAAGAAACATATATATTCGAGGTTATTGGCTACAGATATGTAAAGAAAGAAAAAAGAGTTTAAATATCTGGCAGCGACTGTACATAGCATATATATGTTAACGTTTGAAGATAACATTTTTTATTTGAAACGTAATGGCGGAAACGCGTGCTTCCTGTATCTTGTTGAATAAAAGTACAATGTAACGTGCATTTGTTCAAAGTTTATGTATCAGTAAATGGGGATTGGCACAACAATTGAATGCGATTGGACTTGATAATCTGTAATTTTTTTTCCTGTCCCCATATACCATCACGTTGATTTCTTCCGTCCAAAATCGAGACACTGCCTGTTAAATGACGGAAACAATAATTCGTTTCCTCAGTGTTGAAAGAACTCAAAACCGTCACGTTTCCAATCCAACTGCATAAAGTGGTGCATAAAGTGTGACTGTACAACGCGACAGGTTGTGGGTTCGATTCCCACTCGACAAAATGAAATGAAATTGACGATTTTATTTCTTCGCTTTGTCGAGGCAAACGCGGCATTGAGTTTTGCTACTTATCTCGGAATGCCTCCAGAATTCGGCAAAAAATGAGGAACGGAGTGTTTTAACACTAATCGGGACAAAGCGTGCCGGTAAAAAAGGCATTATCGATGGTCTAGATTGAATATCGATGTTCGGAATAATTTAGTTACTTCAGCCTGAATACAGGAATAGTACCGTCGTGTCCCTTAATGCAGATGCACGATGCAATTCATTAGATGACGTAACTTATGTACCAATATTCCATCAAAAAGTTACATATGCAATATTTTATTTTAATTGTTTCGTTTTTCAATTTTATAACTAATATTACCTATTTACGTCGTTATGCGTGACGCATTTTTCTACTGCATTTTCAAAAATGCATATTAAACGTGTATAAGATTCTTTAAAATTAGCATAACTAATGTATATCTTTTATTTTACATGTTTGAGGCCGTCGTGGCGCAGTGGCACAACATTTAAGTATTAGCACTAGATTTCTTCTGCCTAAATTTGTAGCGCGTTAAGCGTGATACTTAAAACATGAAATCATAACGGGTCGGTGTCTGTGCAAGGGAGATAGATATATAAGAAAAATGTTATTGGTGACATTTAAAAAGCAAGCGGGGCTTGCAGGTCGCTAGTTCTCAATAAATATTAGATGCACGATAATATTAAGTATTCAGTCAAATCTAAATTTCTGAAAGGAAAAAAATGAATGTGTACATATTCAATATTCAAAAGTTTTCAAGTTCAAAATTATAAGAGAAGTTGATTTTTGTAAGTTAAATATACTTTTTGATACTTCAGAGTTGAGTTTGCAGAAATAATAAAAATGTTACCTTTATGAATAATTTATAAGATTACGAATCAAATAATGTTGTTCTTCTATGAAAAATTAAATCACAAATAAATTAAATAGTAGCAATAAGGAACAATGAGGGCGGCGTGGCGTAGCAGCACATCGTCTGACTACTACAAGCTATAAAAAATATTTTTTAAATTAAATTTAAATAAATTAATCCACAAATCGAAATCTTGAAAGTACCGTTCCAATTAATTGACTTAACGTAAGAAACACTTAGTAACTTATTTAAAATTACACGCCGGTCTCAGGGTAATCTCACTAAGACGCCATCTTCATTCGACCACCAAAGCCGATTTTGTATTTAAAATTTTGTATTGCAAACAAATGCAAATTAGTGTGGACCAATTTCTTTGGATGGAAGTATTCAATTACGGATTTTGGAAAACGTAATTGAAAATTGCTAGTTGAAAATGTTGTTAAAAGAAAACTGCTCGTAGTAGTTGAGTAGAATAAAAGTATGTATTGTAAGATTTATTTTATATTTATATTCGTTTAGGTTGACGCTTTACCCCGCATATAGCAGGGTAAGCGGAGGGAACCAATTGTTATGTTAAGACACTCGGTCCCCCACGTTCCGCTTATTGTGTGGATAGCGGTGTTCAGTTTTGCTACGCACCACGCAATAAATATAATATATATTTATATATCAGCTTCACGCTGTATCCCGCATACGCAACAGGGTAGGCAGAGGGAACCTAGTGTTAAGACATTGCCTCGACACCAGAGCGAAGAAATGGAAATATAAATTAAATTTTCTTACTTGTGT
>DWGR01005824.1:0-10118 GCA_018247715.1 Heliconius burneyi
TACTCGTAGTTAGTTGGGGGAGTCGTGGTGGAGAGGCACGAACGTGTGACTGTAACGCGACAGGTTGTGTGTTTGATTCTAAGTCGAGGAGATGAAATATTTAATATTTTAATTTCTTCGGTCTGGCGAGGCAAAGCGCGGCGTTGAGCTCCGCCATTCAACACGCAATGCCCCCGAAATTTGGGACGAAAGTGTGGGACGAAGCATGCTATTATATGTACGGGATACAGCATGAAGTTGATCTGAGTTTTAATTTTTTAATTTCTACGCTTTGGTAATGAAGTAAAGAAGCTACCAGAATTGGATGGTGATGGGGAATAGTAGCACCCTAATGGAAACGGAGTGTTTTAAAACTAGGTCCCCAAGTCCCTGCACCTACCCCGCTAAGTGCGTAAGCATCAAGTTAAAAAAATCTTTGTTGTTATAATTTTGTCCATGTGTATCTGAAATATCTTGAAGTTGCATTTGACACCTGGACTTGTTTGATATACTTAAGAAAGTGAAAGTGGTTTAAATAAAAACATTTCTCCGACTTAGACATACAGTATTCATTCTCTCCGAAACACATCGACAATGATTAGATAAAGTACATATTATATTGAAAAGGGACATATAGATATACATTCCTTTGAAGATTCATAAGATTTATATACATAGCTTCGTTGATCGTATAATGTTAGCTATGACAAATATTTGCTATGCAGATGAGCTGCTAACTCCTCAAGGATAATTAACTATTAATATACTAATTAAAGCATATATTATTATTATTATGGAATTACTATAATTAATAGCGTTCTAGATAACTTACACAATTTTTATTTTTATCTTTTCAAAATATTTTTGCGTAAGATAAGTTTTTACCATTTTAAAGTGTTATTCCACTTAGGAAAGAAAAATAATTTTTTTTTATTAAAATCCAAATCAAATTAGCTTCACGCTGTATCCCGCACACAACAGGGTAGGCAGAGGGAACTTAAGACACTATCTTTCTACCGAATTCAGGAGGCATTCCATGGCAGCACTCAACGCCGCGCTTTGCCTGTTTTTTAGAAGTAAGTGATACTAGAAATTGATGAGAACGTGTGGAATAGTGGTCAAAGTGGTTTTCAAAAAAATTAATGAATTTTGTATTGAATAGATATATGAACGAGTTAAGTTGTAAAATCTATTTGAAAAATATTTATCATTTGTCCTTACATTTAATGTACCTAAGTAGCATACGTACCTGTATGATTGTTAATTTATTTACAAATTACAAAAAAAAACAAATGGATACGATAATTACATCAATTAAAAAGTTATAATTTGATTAATATTTAATTAATTTTGTTGACAATTTTAAATGATTTGTATCTAATCACAGTTATATTTTCTTTCCAGGTAAGTCCCGTACGAAAGAAGTTGTCGAAGAATCCGAGGATTTTTAATTAAAACGGTAGGAACAAGTTGAAACAATTTAAAGAGAAATTCTTTGTTCTACTCTCAGATCGTTTCATCTATGATTCTTGCTGAAATATTTGTTCTCAACTTTAAGAGATCTCAAAGTTATCAAAAAGCTTTTGTGTTTTATGAAGGTAAATAAAATAATTTAAGTTATCCTGTATACTTCATATTTATTGTACTTGCATTTCTTATTTCTTTTTATTAGTAAAATTGAAAATTTTTTATTGCTTTTACATTGTTTTTCCTTCATTTAAGCCAATGTACGCAGAGTATAGCATAAGATGTATTTTGTTTGAAAAATAGAGGTTGCTAAAAAAAATTGCAATAGGATAATCTAAGTTATCAACATAATGCATGTGGGTATAGAAGTTTTCTATTTGGTGTATATTTACAAAATATATATAATAATATTTACAAAAAGATATAGATATAGCGATTCACACTAATAATGGGTATTAGAAGCAGTGGTACTCCAGCAAAGATGGAGATATTCATGTCATGACATTTAGCCTTATCTAAATCTCTCAAATCTCGGGGTGGTCGCAACTAAAATGCGTGTGCCTAAATTTTCTATATCTTTTATTTCTGTAAATATAGTAAAACTACTTAATACACATGTATAAGACAAGACGAGTTATTTACATTAATATAAAAACATAAAATATATTTTAAGAATATCAATACATAAATTGTGTCAAAATGTTAACTACCCTCAAAATTCTCTAAAATAATAATAAAGATATGAGAAAAATAAAACTTCATGCAACTATCAACCAAAATGCTTGCAATATATAAGCTGTAGTCTTACGGGTATACCAGGATATTCAGTTTTTCATGGAATGTTATGGTTTTTATGAGGCGAGGAAGCTGCGAATTGATCCCCACGGGCATGCTTGCAACAGACAGAAAATCAACTGTGAGTATTTCACAGTTCTCTTTTGCCAAATGTTTTATATTTTTCTTGTGACTGTGTTTTTGATGATAATAAAAAAAATTGTGTTCTCTTTGTGTGAAATAAACGAGTTAAGATATATGAACGAGTTAAGATATATAATAAGACAGAGGCAAGCTAGTGTTAAGCCACTCCGTTTCCGATTGTCCGCGGAATTCTAGAAGCATTGTGTGTTAAATGGCGGAACTGAGCGCCGGGCTTTTGACTCGACACCAGAGCGATCAAATGGAAATATAAATTTAAATAAATATTTCATCTCCTCCAGTGGGGATCGAACCCACAACCATTCGGTTTTACAGTCATCCTTTGTGCCCCTACGCCACGACTGGCCTCATTTTGCATGCATTGATATGTATTAATTTGCTTTTTTGAAATCGAGCCTTTGGTAATCGAAGTCACAACCGCCGCATTAGTCTCGCTCGTCCCCTGCGCCGCGAGGGCCTTAACCACAGAAGTAACAAAGAATATTATAATTATATAGTTTACACACACAGTTATATAACCAAATTATATTATGAGGAAAAAAACAATATTTCTATTTGTTCAATAATATAGTATAAGTTTATATGTATGTACATACACTTACTCCCGTTGGCGTCCAAAGACAAATAACTAACAATATAAATGCTTATCGTATATCGTGCATTAAAACCCCCATAAAGAGGGTGAACGACCAATGGGGTTTATTAAGCCATTAGCAATGAAATAGGACTCCATCTCTCTGCTCTACAGATGACATAAATAAAACAAATAGAGATCCGTTTGGATTGACTTGTATAATGTTTTTGATGGTTTTTCGAGTAGGTTTCTTACGTTGTGCCAACGTCGGAAAACTATAATTATTTTACTCTAATTAGAATAAACAAGTCAGAAATTTAAATAAAAATTATATAAATTAAATATATACATCCCCCAGAACAATAAATATTTTAAAATATCCTTATTAACTCGAAGAGTAAGATATGTGAATATGCTTATATTTTTCACCACACGCTAGTCTAATTAGAATTGATTCAGATACGTTTCCGGTAGCGGGAACATCAAACGGCAGATTACAGGCGGTGATGGTTGATGTCAGAGTAAACCGCTCCAGGTGTTAATGGACAACAAACAAAATCCAGGAAATCGATACTGAAACGTTGTTTGGGTACTTAACTGGATTTTACGATTGACTTCTGTTTTAAGTTGTCTTTAGCGTTTATAATATTATGAAAAAAGATATATTAAAAAATACAACTTTATATATGAATGGTAAATGGTATGGTAAATAAAAACCGGTTAAGTGCGAGTCGGAATCACCCACAGAGGTTTCGTGGGTAGTAGAATCACTTTTGTATGAAATGAAAAACTAATATATAGATTTTTTTCCTGAAATATCTGTACATTTTTAACTAAAAGGCATATCTTAAAAGACGTTATAGCTACTTTTATATGTGTACATATAGCAAAACCACTTAAATTTAATATCACAAAAATCCTGACTTTACTGATTTCCCAGTCTCGGGTATTCACCGTCCGTTTTACGAGTATTATAGACGTAAAGTTTTTACAGTTCCTTTTCTTTGTGACGCAAATAAATTTTCGGTTTAGTCTCGTTTTAAGATATGCTTTGATTACTGTTATATCTAGATATGTTAAAGTTTTCCTTAAGCCAGGGATAAGTAATTTTCATTTCAGTACTGGCTATAGTTCATAGACTTTACAGTTTAAAACGTGGGTATTTTTAAATCGATTCAGATTTTTTATTTGTAAGGACATGTGAAGGTTCTGTATTGTTTCTTTGTAGATCCATAATCCTTTGTGGAAGCCGTAGTGGCAAATCGATAGAGCGTTTGACTATACACTTGATGTTCGAAAGTTAAAATTAGCTGTGGAATAAATTTTATTAATTTCTTTACAAACAAACAAACAAAATAACCCACTCGAGGAGATGAAATATTTATTTAAACTTATATTTCCTTTTTTTCGCCCTGATGTCGAGGCAGTCTGAGTTCTGTCACTCAACACGCAATGCCTCCAAAATTTGGCAGAAAGTGAGGAACGAAGTGTCTTAACACTAGGTTCCCTCTGCCTACCCTGCTGTGTGCGAGGTACAGCGTGAGGCTGATTTTTTTAAAAAGATTTTGAAACTTTAACACATTCACACAAAAATGTCAAGTATAACAAATATTATTACGTCTCTACAGCAACAGCATTTATACGTTTCTTTGAAATAAATATTTGAAAAGTCAATAGCGAGATCAAAGACAAGGTGATTAAGGCTGGGGGTGACTTTTCGTTGTCTTTGATTTCAAACACGGAAGGGAGAAGTCCTATGGGAACTATTATCCTATAACAAAACCACACATTTCCTGTGAACTTTATTTCATTAGAAATAAAGCTTATTTTGCAATGGTAGGCTCTTTTAAGGCATTTGGTAGGACAAAAACTAAATCAATACAAACACCTATTCATTTGCTCGAGGGTGCCTTTGAGGGTGGATTGCTTCGTCATTTCGGAGGGTGCGAATGCAAATCCGGGTTGACGCATAATTTTGGGTAATCCTATTTGTTTTGAAGTGTTGTATAAATAGCTAAAAATTACTGTTGGTGTTAATTACAGTTTGAAAACGTTATTGTTATAATAACGTCGTCGATATTTATGTAAATTTATATTTTCATTTTCTTCGCTCCGGTGTCGAGGCTAAGTGCAATGCATTGAGTTCCGCCACTGAATACGCTATGCCTCTAGAACTCGGCGGAAAATTGGAAATGGAGTGTGTTAACACTATCATGCTATGTGCGGAAATTATTTTTTTTAGTTAAAATTACTTTCATACAGCGAAGCTGAATGCTTTATAGATACTGATAGACTATAAGATCTTATTTTCTCTACATAGTAAAAATATCATTCAAAATATCGTTAATCTATCTTTTATACGTATTATATAATAATATCCTTTTATTCGCGAAACTCTAAAAACAATAAGCTCCCTTCATATAAGGCAGAAAAAACAGAAGCGTTTCAATAAAAGACTTTGAAATTTTTAAAAGCGATCTTCCTTAACGCAATAAAGTGGGAGAAAACTCAAGAAAAAACGAATTTAACCCGACAGTGTACGGATGTTTCATATTTTCACAAAGTACGCCTCGAGCCGAGATTATTATGTTTACTCTGACGTACTCGGATCGACTTTATATGGAAATTGAAGTCTATGTAATAATGTAAAAAATGTTGTTGACAGACGCACGACTTTCTTGGCATTTTATATATACATATGTATGTGTAAAAGCAATGGAAATTGAAAACTTTTATAGCTATAATATATAATTGTACATATTTTAATACAACATGAGATTATAGAGGATGGTCGCGACTGGTTGCGGGTTCAATTTCCTTTTGAAGAAATGGAATATCGAATATTTTCGTCACCATGCTGTCGAGGCAAAACGCGGCGTTAAGTTTAAGCACTGAACTCGCAATGCCTCCAGCACACGATGGAAAGTGTAGAGCGGAATGTCTCAACACTAGGCTCCTACCTACCCTGCAACATGCGGTATACAGCGTGAAGTGGAAAAGAAAAAAAAAGACTTAATAAATAGACTTAGAACCATAGATTCGTCAGTTGTGTCTTTCCACTTGTTAAACTCAACTAATCAATCTCATCATCATCATCTCATCATCTTGAACTAACAAACGTAAAATAATAAATCTTAATATACATAGTTTACTTATATTTATACTCTATACGATACGTGACGAAAAAGCCGCATTGCGTGTTACGCTAACTTGCTATCAAAATCAGCCAATGAAACGGAGGGTAGAAGTAGGGCGAAACTTTAGATTTGTTCCATCATTGACCGCGTGTGGCCTCGCTTATAGGCCATGTCTGAATGATCTTTTAGAGTTATCATATATAGAATTTAGTAAGAAATCCAGA
Organism: Heliconius burneyi; assembly: GCA_018247715.1. NCBI lineage: Eukaryota > Metazoa > Arthropoda > Insecta > Lepidoptera > Nymphalidae > Heliconius > Heliconius burneyi. The sequence continues at coordinate 6,318 of DWGR01005824.1, forward strand.
AATGGGAGCCTGTATTACTCATTGAGGTCAATCGTGGCGCAGTTGCAGAAAGTGTGACTGTAAACGCGACTGGTTGTGGGTTCGATCTACACTCGAGGAAATGAGATAATAATTTAAATTCATATTTCCATTTCTTCGCTCTGGTGTCCAGGCAAATCGTGGTGTTGAGTTGCGTTATTTAATATGCAATGCTTTCGAAATTCGGGGAACGGAGTGTCTTTATACTAGGTTCCCTCTGCCTACTTTGCTGCGTGCGGGATACAGCGTGAAGCTGATTTGACTTATTTTTTTGTGTTAATAATAATGGTTGATAGAAGTATGACGTAAAATATTAAATTCTTTATTGCACTACACATATACATAAGAGAAAATATAATTAGCAGTGTTCTCGTCATCGGTTTTGTTTACAATATATATATTTTTTTATTTTTATCCGTCTCTCAAAATCATTTAACAGAAATAGTTCGTCTAGTGGCTTTAATCCATTGACGAACTGAAATCAATTTTTCATCTTTTACATTCACAATGGCCCAGTATTTAGTGCTGACTCTTACTCTTACTTCACAATTCTTCTTCAATTTCTTTTTTTTTCTTCACAAGCAGTCACTTATTGCTTGCGTTTCTTCAGATACAGAATACCCTCTTCCCTAACCAACCGGTGTCGTTGTAAAAGCCAATAGGGCTAACAACATTAACCTTATGTCTGGAAAAATTATCATTTTTACCCAAAAGCCTACTAAAGAGATTTGGACGCAACTATTACAAGTTAACAATTACAGTAATATAAAGCATCAGTATAACACATATGTATGTTACGCTATAACTAATGCAAACATGTGTCTTGTAACAATAAGTTTAAGCGGTCGAAGCCGCGCGTAGGTTGCTAGTTTTTTAAGAAACATAAATTAGATAATAATACGACATGAAAACTACTACAAACAGCCTGATATTAGTAACTTTTATTTTTTATGGCGCTCGTTGGCAACGTCGCTGGTTGCAGTACAAATTTGGCAACCATTCCAATGGTTGTTCTGGTTGTCTTAGCGGTCGTTTGGACATTTTATGAGGTACTTTAAATATGTAATATGAGCGAATATAAAAGGTTTCTAATTTAATAGCATTTCTATGAAAATGGTATATATTTGTTATTTGTCATATTATAATGTAACTAAGTGAAGGACGAATACCTCCAAATTAATTAGAACGAGCCGTATACAAGTACAATGTACAACAAGATTGTATAGAATTATACGAGTAGATAAATAACACCAGTACAGCAATATAGCTCTCATAACTATGGCAGTAAGAACCAGTAGTTCCAGAGCACTTGGTGTAAGTAGTCATACATAGTCAATGCGATGTCATTTCGGACCAACTCCAGTCCAGACCCTTTTAGGTTGATGAGACCCAAGCGACTATAGACCTTATGTGTTGCATGTTTAATATGATTGTAGACTATTTTGGTATTGTATTAATTGTAAGTATAGTTTTGGGCTCTATTATAAATGTTTTATTAAATGAAATTCTGTTATGTAAATGTATTAATAATTTATATATATATATATATATATATATATATATATATATGTGTGTGTGTGTGTATATATGTATATGTTATCTGTCAATTTGTTTTCATAATGGATGTATTCACAATTTGACAGCACTTCATTAGCTTTTAAAATAGTTAGATTTTTATATTTTCGATTAGTGCAATATATTACAATTAATATGATTTTAAAAATATATCACTCCACTCTGTTAACTTTCTCATGAAAATTTTAATTTGTCGTTAAGAGGCCGTCGTGGTGCAGCGGCACAAGGGTGTGACTGTAAGGCAAGGGTTGTGGATTAGATTCCAACTCAAGCAAGTGAAATATTTATTTATTTCCATTTCATCCCTCTGGTGTCGAGGCAAAGTGCGGCGTTGAGTTCTTCCACTCAACTCGAAGTGCCTCCAGCAATTCGACAGAAATTGGGGAACGGAGTGTCTTAACACTACGTTCCCTCTACCTACCCTGCTATGTGCGGGATACAGCGTGAAGCTGATTTAATTTAATTTATTTATTTTAATTGATATTAATTTTTAGATGTAAAAATCTATTAGAATCCTATCAGAATCTTAATAAGCACCCTTGTGATAAGATCATTTGTTTGACACTATAGAATTTTTAAATTACGAAGAAAACAGACAAAATTATTTCCTCCAGTCTTGCAGTAGCATTTACATTGAAGTCACAATGTTTCTCTACCACTTCATTATTTCTGTATCAACCCTTGCCTCTCTGAAGATAGAAAGAAAAAAGAAAGGAAAACTGGAGCGTGTTCGTCTTTTATCTTTTTCAGCGACAAAGGAACGTGAAAACATTGGCTCTTCCACTAATGAAACTTTTTGGTAGTCTTCGCAGCGCTGCCAATTCGATAATGAGTCGTGGAAAAACTATCTGATTGTTTTTCTTTTCATCGTTTGTTCGTAAACTTAAATGTATTGTGGCTGAGTTTATTGCTCGTAGGTACTTCTTATCAAAGTTTAATTTTCTTCTTTACGTGGTACTCTTTTGTGGTTTATTTTTCATGTTGGAAATCGTGACAAAATTGTTTTTTTTTTAATAAAAGAGGCATTTGCGATAATGTGTTCCTTGATTCGGTTGCCTAGCTCACCCTCCGTTATTCTAGTGACACTGTAGAGTCCAGGAAGAGAGAGAGAGAGAGAGAGAGGATTTTTTTATATACAAGATAATTTAATTTATTAATATTCATTGCATTTTCCTTTTTACGAATTATTATTTTAAACTTCTAATCTACTATTCAAAATATAACGAAATCGTTTTCCATATAATATTTAAAAAAATAAAGATAAATTTTCAATTGATTCAAAGATGTAACGAAAATACAATACGAAAGAAGTAATAAGTCAATATCAATTTACAAAAATTGAATTTTCACTTCGTATTTCGTGTTTGCCTCATGCGAGTATATTTGCTGAAGACAGTATGAGATTTAATTTCAGAGGAATCCAAAATCGAAGTGAACAAACGTACCTAGCGAGAATTTTAGGTTATTTGTTTTTTAGAGGGAACCTAGTGTTAAGATATATTTCGCAGAAGTATTTCTTTGTAATTGTATCAAAGCAAAACGCGGCGTTGAGTTCCGCCACTCAATATCTGATTTGTTTATCTATTTTATTACAAATTGGATCTGGATAAGTGATATATATTATTTAATATCCTCTAATAGTTATCTAAAACATATGATACATCTGTTATAATAACTCCGTGTAAAACAGTGCTACATCACTCGAGTGCCAATAAATAACACTACGCTCGAGGCACTCGTAGTGCGTGACGTATTAATGGATAGTGCTTCGCAATTTGTAAGATAAAGCAACAAGTTACTGTCACTGTCTATATTAAAGTAATGACATATTATAACGAGAACAGGCGTGCGTGTAAACGAAACAGGTTGTGGGTTCGAAAATAAATATTAATGTTTTTTCGTTACCTCGCTCTGGTAACGAAACAAAGTGGTAATTGAGTTCCGCTACATAACGGGAAGTGCCTCTAGAATTCGGTGGAAGTGGGAAATGGAGATGTTTTCCCTGTTTCTTTCTCTCTCTTTCTGTTTGTTTCTTATCCCTGTGTCTAACCTGCTATGTATTAATTAAGAAATGTATTATATATGGAAGAAATTGAAAAAAATATAACAAATAAAGAAACCTCTAATATAATGGATATATATATATATATATATATATATATATATATATATATATATATATATATATATATATATATATATTTGTAT
>DWGR01005825.1:0-10117 GCA_018247715.1 Heliconius burneyi
TTTGTTTGAAAAAATAACTTTTTCATTTTTGGGAATTATTTTTTTTCTGAATTATATTAGGCTTTTATAGAGTAGTTAAAACTGTGGTTTCATTTAAAGTGGTGCGTTCAATTCCACCCTGTATAGTTTGAATTTCAACTCGATGTCTCCAAGCGTTCTTCAGATAAAAATTCTTCATAGACGGACAGACAAACGGACGGACAACAAAGTGTAAAAGGTACGAAACCCTAACAACTAAAATATCAAACGATATTTTAATATAAAATAAAAAAATAAGACGTCAAAACACATTACATATCCCAATACTCATTATCAGCCAACTGTAAAAATAATAATTTTGAAAGCTCGCGTACGCGACGAAATATCGATTATGTCTCCCTGCTGATATCGATCTTACAATGTTTTATCTGTATGTAACATCGATGTTCATCAAAAATCGATGATGATCGGGCGTCCCTATTCTATATACTATAAATTATAATGGTCCATCTCCAATTCCATACGTTATCTGTAATATTTTGAGTGTTGTTCTAGTTTTTGTAATTTATTTTTTATTTTTCCACTAACATTGTTGTTGTGGCTTATTCTTAATAACAATCTTTATTATATGCATAAAGTTTCATATCAATAATCAAGTTACAAATGAAACCTAGTTATGTAGTTAAAATAGAATAATACTAAATTACAGTCAAAATGGAAGAGGAATTAAGGTGTTTTATATGTAAAGAATTTTATAGAGAGCCAGTATTGCTTCCTTGTGGGCATGCACTGTGTCGAGTATGTGCTGCAGGCTTACAAATTCATGTACATGATGGTGATAATTCCTCAACTGTAACAAACGACTATCAAGAGGCTGATAAAGCGTCTGTTTCAAGTGAGACAGACAGTGGTGTCGTATGCGGATCAAGGCCTAATAGTTACGCAGGCACCCCTGCCGTCCCATCATATGTATCAGCAGCATTTACTGTAACATGTCCATTATGCAATAAACAAGTATTTTTAGATGAAAATGGAGCTGAAGGTCTTCCACCATTTCGAGTAATGCGAACGATTGTGGAACGGTTTGGTGGAATAAGTATAGCCCCTCCTGCTGAAGAAGCATGTCAAATGTGTGAAGGAGAAAGACGTGCTGCTGTTGTGCGATGTGAACAATGTTCAGTTCGTTACTGTGCTAGTTGTAGAGATGCGTGGCATCCCACAAGAGGGCCACTGGCACAACATGAACTTAGAACACTAGGAACTACATGTACAGATCATGGATCAGTACCTGTGCTATATTGTAATACTTGCCATCTTCCTATTTGTCAAAGATGTCTTGTTGAGAGACATTCTGGTCATGAAACTCTGCATTTATCTACAGCAGCCAGGACTCATAAGGTAATGTTAAGTGTTTCTGGTCCTTTACATAAGTTTTTTTTTTACCTTCACCACACAACATGACATTTGCCAAATTGATATGTGCTTCACTGAGATGCTTAGAATGCCATATTCAATGAACCATACTGGACCAAACATGATATGCCACTGCCACAATGGATTCAATTTCTTATATTATTAGGCATATTACAAGGAAATTCTTTTCTGTTTCAGACTGAATTATCACAAACACTTCATCAGCTATCTGAAGAAGCCAAGGCAATGACTGAATACATTCAACTAGTCAAAGGATCAGGAGACAAAATAAATGTATGTATCTTTTATACTTCAACTCTTTTGACACCATATTTGAAATGACATTCTTGTTAAGATTTGATGATAGTTCCAGACAGGCTAAGAAAGCAAACTATACAGTAAACACAATACAACATCTTTTTATTATGAACTTCACACTGTGTACCCTAGTGGAGTAACCAGAAAGAATGGAGTGCCAAAGGCAATGGTCTCTACATACTTCTTTCACCGCATCCACTGTCATCAATCTCTTCATACATGCATTCCAGAGTTTCCTCATGCTTTTATGTGACCTTCCTTCTGAATTTTCGAAGGTCAACCTAAGTCTCCCCCCTATCTCTCCTTTAATTACTATTAGATTTTTATTATGCAATTATGCAAAATATATATTTTTAATTCATTTCACTTCTGATTTATGTTCACTTTAAAATAAGAACTATATTACAACTGCTTTTACATATTTCTTAGATTAGTCATATTTAAAAAAAATATAATATTTAAGAATTTGCACCAAAAAGAATGTAAAGTAAGGTCATATTTTCCAATTATAATTTTTGCTTTCATTTTAACTTTGATGCATTAGGAGTGACTAAAATTTTTATATGAACCACATATATGTTGTGGTGAAGCAGCACAATGTCTCTAACTGTAAACACAAAGGTTCTGCTATAAAGTAGCAGGTGTAAAAATAGATTTAAAAAATGAAAAGTTTTTTATTTCTTGTATCCTCAATTTGTTACATTAAATAAAGTCTTGAGTGTTGGTGAAGTAATAATTATTTATTTTTTCTGCAAGAACCCTTCTATATGTGGCTTCTTAAAACAATACCTAATTTTTACATGATAAAATTTTTTGGGTTCAACTTATTCTAGCCATCTTAATGATGTGGTCTTTAATTTGATTATTTTCAACATAAACATTATATAAATAAATTATAACGAATATAGGAATCGTGTGAAGAGTTAGAAAGACAAATAGACCTGGCGTGTACAGAAATTACCCGAGCTATTGAGAGGAGGAGAGATGAGCTAGTTAGAGCGGCGCATAATACTAAATCTCAAGCTGTTGCGAACATGAGATCTCTGACGTCACAGGCTGCACAGAAACTGCGCGAAGCTACGGCCTTACTGCATTTTTCAATTGAAGCTCTAAAGGAATCTGACCATGCTGCATTCTTACAGGTACTTTGTTACTACTGTACAAATATTAGTAATACTTTTATTGAATTTTGTTGAAACATATTTCAAAATAGAGTTAAATGTTTCATTTCATTGATCCCATCATTTGATAAAAAAATAATAATAAAATAAAGAATCTATCGATAGTTTGTGAACTGACATTGGCAAATGCAAAAATTCACTATATATAGTTAAAAAACCTTAAAGTTACAATATTATCTAAATAGTATACTCAATATGTAAATGGTAATGAATATCATTTATACCAGTATACTAATGATACCGCAGCTACAGATTAGGCTGTTTAAATGCAGATTATGTTAGGTTAGAAACTGAAATTTAAAAATAACTAACCTAACATAACTGAACCCACACTTAAATATCCGTATATCTGAGGAATTGTTAGTATATAAATACCAAACTCACAGTATATAATTATAATACTTAATTGTTTATTTTTGAATTTTCGAATATATTCCATACAACATACTTTGTCACATAATAAATAGTTTCATTTATACACCTTTTTAGATTCTTACCTCTGTGGTCACTGCTGTGAAATTGATCAATCAGGGCCACCGCTTCAAGAGTTTATAATTTTTCGATGGCTTATAATTTCGCGAGTAAAATTATGAACTAACTGTTTTTATTATCTTACTGTGACATATATGTAAAATAAGAAAAAGGCCATGAAATTTTTTTTTTTTTTAGTTTTCTGTAAAACCAGCTTCACTTGAAACTTTGTTTACTATTGAGATTAATGGTTGGACATATGTATAGGAAATTTAGGTTTTATATATATATATATATATATATATATATATATATATATATATATAATGTTTAATCAAAACAAAGTGTTATATATGCACTTAAACTTACTTTTTGTAACTGAGGCCATTGTGGCATCTGACTGTAAACGCGACGGTTGTGGGTTCCATTCCATCTATTTGGTAACAAACGGAAAGTGGAAAACATGATATCTTCATCGAACCTTAACACTAGGTTTCCCCTGCCACCCTGCTATCGCTAAAAAACCTTATTAACAGGTGGGTAAAATATTATCGGCTCGGGCGCAAGAAACTACGACGGGACTACGTTCGTCGTTAGACGCGCCGCCCTCACCGCCCGCCCTCACGCTCGATATCGAGCCCGTTATACGCACCGTCAATACTATGAACTTTGTCGAGTGCATACGTAAGTATGAAGTTCCACTACAGAATTGTATATATTTGTATAATAATAATTTGTTAAACATATATTTTTAAGTTTATAAACATTTTATTTTTATTGATATTAAATGGCTGAGTATTTAAAAATAACTTATGTAATTATATTTATTGTTATTATTTGGAATGCAGCACCAGAAAAGGAAATGAAGACATCAGGTATTAAAGTTATAAAATAATAATTTGAGAACATCTTTTATTCAATAGAATAATATATAACGTTATTACGTGTATTACAATATAATAATATAACGGTGTAAAAATATAATATACAAAAGCAAAATTGTGTACGTACGTAAACAAAACAAGGTAGTGCAAAGTAAGCACAAATGTAGGTTAATTTAACACTAAACACGGTTCCATGAAAAATAAATAATTGTTGTATTTGTAAATCAACACTAACATAAACACTATCGTAAATCGTGTTGAAATCAAAACCAATAAAGATAATATTATACATTTAAAATGAGTTATAATAGAATGTCGATAATGCCCACTGACCCACTTCACATTACTGTTTAACTATTTTGTAATCACCGGCAAATAATATATGGCATGTTGTTTTTTCTGTTTATTTTCATATGAATTACCTTATTTTTTTCATTTTGTTATTACCAATTTATGCATATTTTGGTATCGACCTTTTGTTATCCAAATATTACATACATGTATACATATAATAAAACAGTAAAAATGGCGCGTCTGTACTTTAAATAATTTAAAATAACAAATGCTAGGTGGTAACAGTTGAGGTCTATTTTATAAAGATAAGTGTCATCGTGCATCCCCCGATTAACACAATTCTATTTCTTTTATAGTTTTTTTTATCTTTATCTACCCTCCTTTATACACGTACAGCTAACGCTAGCAGTAAAATAAATAATTACCTTTACGTATCAATGCTCAATGTACATTATTATAAATATCGAGTGTCAATATTGGTTAGTCAAAAATCCTTATAGAAATTACGATAATGTAGAACAAAATATATTAGGAGTCATTATAGCTATCAGTCAATTCTGTTTATTTAAATAATAAGTTCGGGCGAAGCCGCGGGCAGGCCGCTACTAATACAATAATAGATCTGCTATAAAAAATGACTTGTTAATAATTTTCACTACTTAAAAATAACGCTTTTATTAATTTTACCAATATAAAAGAATAGAGATGTAAAAGTATATGTAGCCGTCGTAGCACAGCGGCACAAGGGTGCGACTGTAACGCGACGGTTTTGAGTTCGATCCCCACTCGAGGAAATGAAATATTTATTTACATTTCCATTTCTTCGCTCTGGTGTCGTCGAGGCAAGGCGCGGCGTTGAGTTCTGCCACTCAACACGCAATGCCTCCAGAATTCAGCAGCATTTCCTCTGCCTACCCTGCTGTGCTGTGTGTGGAATACAACGTGAAGCTGATTTTCTTCCATAAATATTACTCAATATAGCCTGTCATGGTTTTGTGGCAACAAGCAGTAAAAATGCAGCATTGAGCTGCGACACTAAAAATTCATGGCTAACAAGAAAATAATAAAAGAACTTTTAGTCGCATATTTATGGTTCCATACCAAAACGGAACCCTAAGACTCCGCTATCCCCATCTTAAATCTCTAATGTTATCTAAAATATTAATTTAAATTATTACTATAAAGAGCAATTATGATTAACTGTTAATATAACGGGTCTAATGGATTAATAGCTTAGTACGTATTTCAGCGCCCGGAGCACCCGAGATGGCGGTGGAGGCGTGTGCGGCGCGCGGGTGCTCGTGCACGCTGGCGTGGCGCGCGCCCGCTGCGCCGCGCGCCGTGCGCGGGTACGTGCTCGAGCTGGACGACGGGCTCGGCGGACCTTTTAGGGTGAGTGTTGTGAATTTGCGTGTCAGCTACACGCTATGAGATAGGTACTTGTTTTATATAAATGGAATATATTTGCAAAAGTCATTTTCGTTACAAAAAAGGCGTGACTTAGAAATTTCAATCACTTCATTTTTTATGTAAATAAAAAAAATGATACACATTGTTCATCCCTCAGCTCAGCGACTCAACGACGTAGTGCAGCAAAACGTTTTACAGGGCTGAAATATTATTTTGTTTTAGGAGGTCTACTGCGGTCGGGAAACTGTATGTACAATCGACGGACTCCATTACGCGTCCTTATACAGCGCCCGGGTGAAAGCTTTCAATGGTGCCGGCGAGGGACCGTATAGTGAAGTAATTGGTCTACAAACATCTCCTGGTAGGTCAAAATGTTATTTGAAGATCAATCAATTTTGAATTACTGTTACAAATTTTTACGTGTATTTATATGCTTATTCAATAATTTATGTGAAAACAGTTTGATGTTTTTTATTATTCATTTAAACATGTGATCTCTATAAACGCCAGCTTTATAAACTATGATTGTAATTTGGTTGCAGTGGCGTGGTTCACGTGGGATGCGCGCTGCGGCGGGCGAGGCGCGGAGGGCGGGCTCAGTATCGGTGCGGAGGGGCTGAGCGCGCGAGCAGGCGGCTGGCAGGCGCGCGTGGCACTGGCGGACGCGCCGCTCGCGCGCGGCACGCACTACTGGCGCCTGCGCCTCGACCACTACGACGGCGACGCGGACCCCGCCTTCGGCATCGCGCGCGCGGACGTCGCGCGAGATAAGATGCTCGGTTAGTTGGCGGTGTATGTTAACCGAATAAGGAAATGATGTTTTTTCCCTCGTCGAGACGGTTTTAATGTGTTTATTGTTCTAAATTATTTAATTTACTTGACTGGGCTCGTTGTGAGGATGGAATACGCGGCGTGCACAATCAGTAGTGTCTGCGCATTGACCACTACGACTTCTTGCCTTCGATAAAGTGCGTTATGCCGCCACACGAAATAATATAAATAGATACGCTACAATTACCAATAACTTATACAACTCATAATCCCGCTTTATTACTTTTTCTTGTAGAAAATAGAACAAATTACAATATGATTTTGTGATTTCGTTTGCCACACGTACGATTATAACTGCATTGTCCTGGTATGCAGGTAGCGACGCGCTGGGCTGGGCGATGTACATCGACGGGTCGCGGTCATGGTTCGTGCACGGCGGCGCGCACGGCGGGCGCGCGGCCGGTGGCGTAGTGGCGGGCGCGAGCGTGGGCGTGCTGCTCGACCTCACGCGCGGCACGCTGCGGTTCACTGTCGATGACCGGCCACAGGTTACTTCTCTATCATTTTTTATTATTTTCAGGGTTTCGCACACCAAATAAATAAAAGCTTTTATGGTCATTTTTAACAATTTTATTAAAATATTCAGGACTATGGTCCTCCGAGCCGAGCATCTAACCCACGGCTACCCCTCTCACAACCTCAATTAACGCTATCCCTATGAACATAATTTATAAACGATAATTAATATAACAAATAATAAATTAATTATAACAAATAATAAATTTCTTATGTACCAGGGCGACATAGCGTTCACGGGGCTGCGCGGCGCCTTCTACCCCGCGGTGTCGCTGAACCGTGGCGTGGCCGTCACGCTGCAGCCGGGCCTGCCTCCGCCGCCCGATCTGCTGCTGTCCAACCCCACTGCAGAATGAACAACGAACTTCGGTATAAACTTATACATAAGATACGTGGTTTTACTATAAATAACTGTTCAACTATTACGCGACACAATTTTTAATAACAAATCACTACAGTGATGAAAATATGTATTGTATTCACTATATATAGAGAATACAATACATATTTTATTTTCTTGTTAAAGTGCTATTCACTCAGGCTTAGTTTGGCGCTTGGACAGTTTTGAAAATGCTCTGCGCCTTTTAGGAACCGTCCAAAATTTTTCGGTTTCCTAAAAAAATGTATTTGATTGCAGAGATTTGTGTTGTAACTTGAGAAACTTGAGAGATTTTGATATTTCGTTATGTATTATAAGACGTTACGTGAGATAAGACACAACATTACGCTATGGAATGGAATGCCCCTAATATTATATTTATCATGGATAAGAATGAAATTTGCTTTAAAAACGAATAAATACATTTCATTTCACAATATCGGCGTTAAAGTGGAGAATGGAGTATTTTATCACTAAGTTCCTCTGCCTTCCCTACCTCCCTACCTCTCTCTACTATATGCCTGATACAGAGCAACAACATGAAACAATTGTCAGAACTTTTAATTAATCAATCAGTCCTATTTTCTTTGGATGTGCTTTTCTATTTCATTAAAGGCCTATACAGGTGGAATTGAACGCACCACTTTAAATGAAACCACAGTTTTAACTACTCTATAAAAGCCTAATATAATTCAGAAAAAAAATAATTCCCAAAAATGAAAAAGTTATTTCTTCAAACAAAATAAATAATAAAATAATCGTTTAAAAAAACACCATTTGTAAAGTGTAATATTATCACTCACACACTTACCTCTCAAAGCGGCAACGTCGCACACGCTTCATTCAAGTATTTTTGTAGTAGTATGTGTATGTGTGCGTGTCACGAAATACAGGGATGGAAAAAAATCGTGAAATGAAAAAAAATCCTACGTCCAAACTGTTGAGGCATCTTGATAAATTTTTTTAGCTCCGGTTTTGAAATATTTTACCCTATATGCAGTTTCAGTAAAAGAAGCGCTGCCTCTTCCACCCTGTATAATATTTTTCTTTACTTTAATCTAACCAAATGCAATGTCCCAAGAAACTAATACTATTGAAATGTAAATGATTTGTTACAATGGTTCGACAATGGTTCTCTCAGATAGGAATCGAAACTACGTCGCGTTTACAATGATATGCTATGCCAGTCTTTCGGTTTCGGTCTAAATGTTATGTATTAAAAATATATAAATATAACAATAAAAACTAAAATTGTAGTATAAGTCATACAGGTAATCTTAATTAGAAAATAAATGAGCTTTATATACTTATAACCGTTACTACCATTTTATGATTTGTACAAGAGCATAATGTTCGCTTTTCTATATAATTATAGTACTCCAACTGCTACAAATATAACTTGTGAATTATATTTTTGTCCGCCTTATTATTTTTATATAGTTTAAGTACTTGTTTTTTATATTTGTCGATTCTCCTACTTATATGTATATTTTTTGCGTCTGCCTTTAGAAGGAATTTTCAGTACTCTCATTTATCGTGGCAGCTATTAATTTTTTTTATTTATAGTAGTAATTTGAATTGAATACAATTCGTTGTTGGTTTTGCCTATTAATATTGTAATTCATAGGATTACCATTTGAGTCAATAAGTGAAGAAGATTTAACGTTGAATTCTATTCCGTCTCCTATAGAACTTAAGTTGTACTGTCATAGTGAAATTTTAATGGCCGTCCTTGTCTTCATAAAAAGAAATTAAATTGGCCTACTTAAAGAAATGGACTAGTCATGTTTACATTTTAATTACATTTAAAAATTATGATTATAACATTATGTTATTTAATTCAGGCAGGGTAATTTATGTTCTTCGCCAGCCATCGTGCGTCGTTACATTTGTCAATAGACTTTATTAATTAATGATTTTATAATGGTCGTAATTAAATAAAATTGAATATCATTATCATATCTAGTGCAAAATTCATTTCATTGTGTAAATAATGATTACTTAAAGTAAGAATCATATATTTTTTATGTTAACTTGTTAACTGTGTATACTTAAAAGGCAAATATACATTAATATATTAACGTATGAACATTGATATAATTATGTACAATTGGGATCTGCTTTTTTCAAAAATTTTTGCAAATAATTACATTGGTTTAACATAACATATTTATTTAAGTTTCAATGATTTAAATAAGTATTGCTTTATAACATTCATGCTTGTACTTAAATATAATTTTGTATTATGCCGTCAAATCCTACTATATTTTTTTTAATATAGTAGGATATTCTTCAACTAGCAACCTGTACGCGGCTTCGCCTGCATGCACTACACATTTATTTATTATTCTGTATAATTTCCTATTTTAATAATATTATTTTAAAGACTAGAAATTTCAGCTAAAATTACTAAATAAAATTGAAAACAAACAGTTAATGTT
>DWGR01005826.1:0-10117 GCA_018247715.1 Heliconius burneyi
GACATTATGTAAATGTGTATTTGCAATATTATTTAAGAGTTCTTAGCATATCGACAATCCATGCATTTTTTGGAAGAATGTTTTGGGTATGCACACTAATATTCGAATAAGAATAAGGGTGAAGGTATAGGATACATTCAGCTTAAATAGATATAGGGATTATTTAAAAGCCGTCCGCCACGTTCCACCTTCAAAATTCGGCGGAGAGTGGAGAACGGAAAAGTCATAATGAGAACGGAGTATTTTAACACTAGATAGATTCCCCCTTCATATCTTTTCTACTATAGTAAAAAGTCGGTACGAGGATAATATAAACAAGAGCCTTAAAATATTTATGCATTTGAAAGCGTGTTCTGAAGTTTACAACTCAGCATTTAATGACGATAGTTACGATGCCTGATTGCTTTGGGTATAAATCGATCAACCCTTTCATGTTAGGTGGACATGTAATCATCCTTACGTAATTACTTTTTAAGGAACTTTTGTCAGTAAAATATTTATTACTTACTTAATTTTTATACGTTTATTGAGCATCTATTTTTATAATGTATGAAAATCAAAAAATATTGCGATAATTTACTGTTTTTTTTTTTATGGGAAAAGCATGGCAAACGAGCATACGGGTCACCTGATAGTAAGTGATCACCGCCGCCCACAAGTACATATTTACGAGATACGAGTATGTCTGTTGTCTAGACGAATTTAATATATTGTCCCAGTTAAATATTTATTTTTGAAAATATAACTTAAGTTGTATATTTATTGTTTTTAAGCCCATTGGCATTTACGATATAGAAAAAGCGAATTGGTTTATTTAAACAAAATACATGTTAGAATATGTAACTCAACGCCGCATTTTGTACACCGGAAGTATATAGACACTGTAATAACTATGTTGTTCACAGGTATATGTAACGTCAACTCTTTAAAACTGTCAAAAATATATCTTTATATTTAAAAATGTATGTTTGCCTGTTTGTGTGTTTGAATGTTGTTTATAGAATAAACTATGAATATGATCAAGTGTGAATCTTTAGCGAAGTTCTTATGCATGGGCCCACGAAGGTTTTTGAGTTGGTGCGACCAATTTTTTTCAGAATGAACAAAATCAATAAAATTAGTCAAATTTTATTGATTTCGTTCATTTCGATTTTCGCCTTCAAATTTATTTTAGTTGGTGGCGTAGCAACGCGCGCTGGGTACAGCTAGTTATATATACTCGTACGAGTAAATAACTTGATAAAGCTTGATAGCTTATGTCCACTAACTATGTTATGTAATTTCTAAATGAACTGAACCACTTAGGCTGTCCTTCTCGGAAGTAATCACATTTTCATTCTAATATAGTAAGGTAGTCCGCCCAGTCCCAGGCGGAAGGTGCAGACAAATGCTTTAAAAGTTTTCTAGATAGGTACATACATAAAATCCAATCGTTACTGACTGTCAGTCAACAAAAAATCGAATATACTGTGCCTAGAAAGTTAAAATTCGTCATGTTTCCAGGATATCCTGAAAGTTCCACGGGACTAGAAAGACAGGAAAAATCTTTCAGTCATAGTCCACGCAAACGAAGTAATAATACAATTTAAAATTTAATCCTGGGTGGAAATAAAAGTGACACAGCAGCCGCCATGCCAGTTAAATACAAATTGACAATGCCATGTATTTAAAATAGCCGTCAGTACTTTTATATAGCGAGCACGTCATCGGTAATGAAGTCCGAATACAGTACACAAAGAGTGTAAGTACTGATGACCTAATGCTTGGGGCTATTTTAACACTGGTTTATTCATATTATATAGAAAATGTGTATAATCTATATCAATATACAGTATCATATATTATATCTAGTTGAATATATTATTTTTAATTTACGACCTAAAAAGCATAAAGCTTGGTTTCCACCGCGAACGAAGCGGACCCATTAAGGACTATGATGAACTCGTAAGACCCATTAAGGACTATTGAACTCGTATGATGAACTCGTAAGTAAACTACATACATGAAATAAACTCAGTTCTATGGATGGAGCGGAGCTCAGTAATTACAAAATATAAAAATCTTTGTTGGTGAAAATGCAAACCTATTTTATTCAAAAGGAATCCCCGAATGTCGTTGACTTCAACAAACTATTTCTTAAATAACTGCGATTTAAATATGATTTTTTAATTGAGGCAATGCATTGTAATTTGATACTTATGAACCAAATTACAATGCAGTCTACGAAACATATTATATAATAGCCTCAGAATGTTATAAGTATACTTGCTTTATAACTTATTTGCTCTTTTAAATAATATTTTGACTGAAAGATTTTTAACTTGTTGTCTTACGAATAAATGAAATTGGATGAAACTAGTAGTTTTATTTATTACCAGACTAACAAGATAACACTAGTACCTATAGGCTAAGATCGCTAGGTATCATAAAATAATCGTTTTAAATGAGCAATAACAGAAATGTCACGTACGGTGATGTCATGCAAGGTTTACAATTAATTTATCGCGACGTCCTTTGCCTTTAAAGTTTCTCTATATTTTAATACATATCCATACTAATATTATAAAGCTTATAATATTATAAAGCTATATATAATATTATAAGCTATTATAGCTATAAGCTTATAACTTTGTTTGGTTGAACGCCCTTATCTTAGGAACTACTGGTTTAAATTTTAAAAAAAATGTTTTCGATAGGCCATTTATTGAGAAAGGCCATTTATTGAGATAGACTATATAACATTACGTTAGTCATTGCGATGTAACCCACTGTACCTGCTGAATATATCATGTGTTATACAAAGCTATATGTAAGTTATTAGACCAAGCTGACATAGACGCAGAACAGTCTTATATATATAAAATATTACTATTGAGTAAGAAACAATCTTTATGTAACTCTATACGAGCGTTAAAAACAAGGCCAGGTTAGTAAATGGATAACCACGAAATATTCATTGTAGCCGCAATTCATATGTCAAAATTGTAAAGGTATACACACACTAATAAGTCATTGAAAAAAAACATTAACTAATACACTCATAAATATCCTGCTAAAGTATGCAATTTAACTTTACTGATTTCAATATTGACATTTTAATATTATAAAGATAAAAAAAATGTTTGATTTAATGGCACTAATCTTAGGATTCTGATTGTTTCGATGTAATCCATAAGACTTTCGGTCGAAGTTAAGTAGAGTGGCATTTTAAAACTAGCAACTGGCAAGTGACTGTGATCACACACACACACACACACACACACACACACACACACATATATACTGTGTGTGTGTGTGTGTGTGTGTGTGTGTGTGTGTGTGTGTGTGTGTGTGTGTGTGTATGTGTGTGTGTGTGATCACAGTCATGGGTTTAGTGATTTATCGTAAAGTCAAATTTAAGGAGATGGAAAAATATATTGAATAAGTGTTGTTCTTATTAAAACACGGAATAAAAAAATATTTTCTACCTATCCTAAGCATTGCCTTTGATCTGATATCTATTACAGTACGATTAATAAGTAATATTATATTTTTATCTCTCTCAAAGAAGAGATTGAACAACTCGTTGTCTTTTTACTATTTAAAATAAACATAAAAGTCTTGTCATAAGTAAATTCTTTTATTTTAAAGCATATAGTCACACCAATAAGAATAAATTCAGCTCTTGTGATGTTATGGCAGCAACATGAACATGACAGCAATTTGAACGTAGCGGGACTCGAACCCGCGCCTCCTGGAAAAGGACAGTATTTTTCTTTCCTAAGTGTGGAATAACACTTTAAATTTGTTAAAAACATTATTTATTTGTTTTGAACATGCAATTAAGTTTATTTAAATATAATTAAGATACACTAGCTACTCTTTCCTTATAAACATATATGTAATTTGAGACACTAAAATATCAATGCATACATTAAATAAATAATAGTCTAATTTGTTTACATTTTCGTCTATTGTTACGTCGCCCACTTCTATTATGTAAGGCGTCAATGTACTATAGGGCCTTATACTAGCCAAGGTTGACGTGGTGAAGTACCTTTGCTTCCAACTCTTTAGAGCGACACAATTTTTGCTTTTCTTCAAGTACTGAATGATGATTTCATTCCAGAAAATAAAATAAAAGAAATAATCTTATCACACTAAAAATATCATATAATTATGTAAATAATATGTTATCTTCTTTAGTCTTATAATAATTTTAAGTTCAAATATTAAACAAAGTGTGGTGGACTTGTGTCCCGCTACAAAAAACGCAATATCTCTAATAGGTAATACAATGACATTTCTGTATGTCAAGGTCATTTAGTCTTTAGAGTAATTAGAAATTTTATTCTTATTAAAATTTCTTATCAACTTTTTACACCTCCTTCATATTTGAGGTAAGATTATACATAATAGAATTTAGAGATAAGTTACTTTTTTTCTATATGCTGGCCATTTTTTCTGCCTATGTTATGCCTGTTGTCTTTAAATTTTAGGATACTTTCCATTTATCTTCGTACGAGGTCTACTATCAATCAATTTGAATAGTTTAGTACTAAATTTAAGTATTCTTATGCTAAGGGGTTTGCCATTATGTGTATTTCTTTCTTATCACGAGTTAAATTCACACGACCGCAAGTCGCATGATCTAACACAAGTGGCCTTGGCACGTATTAATTCGCCATGTTTTGCCTTTTTGAGCTTCTTTGATAAAAACAAGTGAATGATTTAATGTTGTTGAGGTATTTTAGTAAATTGGGTAATATGGACTAGTGGTTAAGTTTTATTGCTAGCTAATAAATACACATTCGATACTCAAATTGTAGCTTCTTAAGAGAGTTTTGTAAAAATATTAGGAAAATGATGATAAAAAAATAGAATAAATGGAAAATATTTCCTTTTCTTACCAAAATAACATTCTTAGTGCTTGAAAATCAGCGTATGCTAAGGTCAAGGAGTTTTTGCTCAATAAATAATTAGTCTAATGTTTGTTAAATTCAAAATATCTGCATTATAAATGTAAACGCGACCGGTTGTGGGTTCGATTCTCATTCGAGAAAATGAGATATTTATTTAAATGTATATTTTCATTAATTTGCTCTGGTGTCGAGGCAAAGCGCGGCGTTGAGTGCTTCCACTCAATAAGCAATGCTAGAATTCGGCGTAAAGTGGTTTCCTCTGCTTACTCAGCTGTGTGTGATGCTGATTTCTTTAGTTAATTAAATAGATTTTTCAAAGGAATTGGTTGATTCCTCGAATAGAGAAAGTTGCTCATTTCATTATTGGTTACAATTTTATTTTGTTCAAAGAAATATATCTCTTCACGAAGAAACACTTGCATATATTTACTTATTTGAACGTATTGATTTGTAAATCATTAAGAATATTGGCAATGAAATAATATATTAATATTCTCGTAAGCGGTTTACCTTTGCGTAGCTATTAGTTTGATTGATTATATATAGATATAGACATATAACTCGTATGTAAATTATGTCGTAATAGAGTATTTTAGATAACATCAATATACATACGTATATAACATTTATTAGCTTCACGTTAGCAGGATAAGCAAAGGGATCCAAAGTTGAGACACTGTTATTTCTTAACAGAACGGATAAGCGTAAAAATTAATTATTTTGGATGGAGATCGAACCCAAAACTATTACGTTTACCGACATGCCCATTGCGATATATAATGAATAGTCTTCTTTATAACATTTAGGTACTCTGTCAGAAAAGTCCTAACTTCGAAAAATCCAATTTTGTAATGTTACTAATATCATCATCAATGTGAGGATGAACGTTCTTTCACATTCAGAAAAATTACAAAACGAATTTTGATGAAACTTTATAATATAGCTTAAATACATATTACGTACGTACTTCGATTAACACGTAGACTACAATTTATGTAACGATTCTAGGTAATTTATCTATAATATATATGTAATTAAGTTTACGTGGATGAAGTCGGGGGTTGGTCGCTAGTATTAATATACTTTTGCACACACATAATAAATATATATTACGTAATAAAGAAAAGCGTAGCTAGAGCTACCTGCCCGTGTTTACGGTGCGCCGGCGCTTCGACCTTGGCATCGATTCGTTAAGTTTTGATTTGTATGTAGTGTGTTACAGTCACATGTTCTCAACATCCGTTTATAATATATTTGAATATTTTTACTTTTTTTGTGTCATGTCAATATTTATTGACTTAACATAGAGATAATTTAGTGCCCGATCTCTATTTTCAGGTTTGCTTTGAATTAGGAATAGTATATAAATATGTTAAATAAGTAATGATATAAGTTTTGAAGTATTGCAAATTCTATACATAAAATACAAATGTAACTCGTTGCCTGTACTGGGGTATATACATACATATAAGAGAAACTTTTATCAATGTAATAGAACGCAAAATAATATTTTTTTAAGTTTTAGCCTTTTTATTGAACCGTTGTATAACCGATTTAAATACAATTTTCACTATTGTATTTTGGGAAATTTCCTTTAATTTCAAATGAAATCTTTTTGTAGCATTAAAATGGATTTTTACCTGTTTTTTTTTTAGCTTCACGCTGTATCCCGTACATAGCAGGGTAGGCAGAGGGAACCTAGTGTTAAGACACTCCGTTCCTCACTTTCTACCGACTTCTGGAGGCATTGCGTGTTGAGCGGCAGAACTCAACGCCGCGCTTTTTTTTTGCCGCGACACCAGAGCGAAGAAAATGGAAATAAGCGTAAATAAATATTTCACTTCTTCGAGTAGCGATCGAATCCACAACCAGTCGATTTTGCAGCGCACGAAGTCACACCCTTGTGCCGCTGCGCCACGACTGTCCACAATGGCCTACCTGTTCATTCTGTGAAATAATGTCTAGGTGTGTCACTTGTCTTGCCATTATTGTTCACAGTACAAAAAATATATAGATAAAAATATAATATTACTTATTAATCGTACTGTAATAGATATCAGATCAAAGGCAATGTTTAGGATAGGTAGAAAATATTTTTTTATTCCGTGTTTTAATAAGAACAACACTTATTCAATATATTCACTATTTATAATCAAATTATGTTATTTTTGGTCAGTATTTCAAAATCTAAATGAAATTAAGCAATAATCATCTAATATCAGCTAAATAAATCAAATTTGGCAAAACCACATCGGCCATAGGTGATTACAACTATAGCAAAGAAACCGTACAAGCTCTTATTACTGGTAACCCAATTTTGGTTGATTGGCATTATGAGGTTGAGCAAAGTGATAGAACAAGCGATATTGAAAACAAATGTATCGTAAAGTTACCTATAAAGATATATAATGATGCATGTGCTTGTGTCAATGAGATGGCTATGCTTTTTTATATAATGCTCTATGGACATAAATAGTTTCCATATTTTGCTAAAAAAATATTAATTCTAATGATAAAATATTCTCTAAATATGTACCAGAGTTATTTATTTCAGAAGCAATTCTTGCATCTGACAAAAAAATTTAAAAAAAACTAGTTTCGCCCAAAATGTGAATAAAATATCCAAAGCTATATACTTTATTTAATTAAGAAAGTAAAACTATCGATATATCTTTATTTTTTGTTTATAAGTAATACATTTATGAAACTAAATATATTATGTAAAGAAATTATCTCACTGTTCCAGTTTGTTCTAAGCGCCGGTCATATTTATTTATAGATTAGTTGCTAAAATACTATCGACATAACATTATAGCGTAATAAGTTGAAGTTATTGATTGAGAATATATTATGTGTAATTACTTTTCATTAGCTCCAAATCTACATTTATGACATTTAGAAGTCGTAACATGTGATATACTCAAAGCATCTGGCATATTCGGAACGCCATTATCAAAGAACCATACCACACCATACCACTCAAGACAAGCCGGACGCTTTCTAACTGAATATAAAAGAAATTACTTCAGTTTGTCTTTTTTAGGTGCCACCATTAGACCTTTTTTTTATATTGTTGATTCAGTTTTTAAGGTGGTAGGTACTTCCCTTATATTTAACTGACCAATCTTCATTGTCTACTCTGTTCTACTAGACATTGGCGAAATACACTGTGCTCAAGTGACACGCCTAGGATCCATAAAATAAAATTGGATCAGATGTTCTGACGTTAATTTAAGTATAAAGCATCATATTTGTAAAACTGTTTGTATTGTTGAGCGAAGCAAGCGGAGCGATTGAGATGAAAATTTGCAAGTATAGATATGAGTACGTAGATGGTTTTAGACGAAAAAAAAAATCTAAGAGTAACGCTAGGCGCCTGCTACACATATCAGTCAGGTGTAATAACTATAATTGAGTTCAGAAAACAATTGATGCTCGTTCGCTCAACATGTTAACACTACCGAGATTTTGCGGTCTAAAATTGAGTTCAAGTTCGCGCCCCTAGTAAATATTTTATAAGTGAAAGCAGTAATTTTAAGAGTGTAACATGATCTCTTTTTTACCATACATCCATAAATATTAATGCTTAACTGCTTAGCTCAAAACGCCATAGACAAAGAACTGACGTTAGGATCGAGGTTTCAAATATTAAAAAAAAAAAATTTTGTCAGCCCTTTCAATTCTGTTAAGCAAGAAATAAGTTTATTTTTGTTATTTATAAATCAAAATCTAAATTCACCATGTATGGTATTGTAATAACGATAATTTTTCCTCAAAACTCGAGGTAAACACACGTATGATGTCATATTTCGTCGTTTACAACTTACATCGCAAATTAACATACATAAATTTATATTACTTTAATATTCTTAATAGTATCTTGAACGTTTGCTTCTTAGAATTGAATGTATAAATTATAATATAAGAATATCGAAGTACTTATAATAGCAGTGAGAATAGAAAGTAGGTTTTTAAAATCAAGGTAGTGACTAAAATTTTCAACGAGATAACGTTTTATAAATCGAAGAACAACGGCTGCACGCATCATAAAACATGACTCATTGTCACGTTCCGCCTAAGCCAAACGTGCGAGCGAGAGCGCGGAACCACCACCACCACCACAACCGGTTGGTTACGCCACCCGTGAAGCAAGTCGTAAATAAGCAGAAAAAAGAAAATAAAAAGAAAACTCACAAATAGGCTGAAAATAGAAACCTATATTATACTAAGCAACTTCTTTATCTTTTGACTATTTAAAAGTGCTTGCAAAAGTTTATTAGAATTTAAGTATTTCTATTGAATTTTGATTTTATATTTATTTTATAAAAGAAATCAAAAACCTGTAGTATATATGAATCATTTAACTTAAGCCGCCTTACACTATGGCTACTATATATTCCTTTTGTATTTTATTTTGAATTCCAACCTCTGGATTTCAACCTTTGTACTGAACAAAAATGCGCCTTCACTAATAATCTTAAGACTGTTTTTTCAAACAACTTTCAGCTATCTCGGCGTTTTAGATTGGTGATCCTTTTACGGACGGAACGAATGTGGTCAGGTCTTACACTATACGCGTTCAGTATGTGGGACGCTTGTTTTATTTATCAGCTCACTTTCAATATATAGTAATGTTGACTTTTATACGTCTTAAGTTGCTGTATACAGTATACAGCAACTTAAGACGTTAGGTATGTTAGGTAAGTTAGGAAATATAAAAACATAATAATGATTTAATTCAAAACTTTAGTGTAAAACCTAATTATTTCATTTATAAAAGCTAAGGTAGAAAGAGTGTATTATCTAGTGAGTCTTAATTTCCAATTCCAATTGCTTAGGTTAGTTCCTAAGCAATTGGCACTACGCAGTAAGCTGTCGCTTGGGAGGATTCAGAAGCAAAGGGGCCGGGGAAGACCTGACGAACCTCGAACCTACTATTGCAGCCGAAGATCGATGAGTCTAGTCACTCTTTGCTCCACTTCCCTAATATAAAAAAAAGTATTGTATAATGGAACCGGACGGCGTATGTCAATAGCCCAAGTAAACTTCAATATTTAAAAAATCCATATGATGACAGATTGAAACTCACATCATCACGTTCAGTCCTACGTAACTTTTTTGAGAAATTGTATTTATTTAACGGTATGTTCCTTTAATTTAACTTAACATGTAAGGGTGATGTGTAATTTGAAGTTTTCTTTTTAATAAAAAGAAAA
>DWGR01005827.1:0-10117 GCA_018247715.1 Heliconius burneyi
CATGGCCTCTTCATTAGTCAATAAAATCAATGATTTTATATCCATACATTTATGCAAATTATGAATATTGTTCCCGACATTGACTTTCATCATCACACAAATACATTTTGTAATGCAATTTTCTCGTTGTAATGCAATTTTCTCGTAAAATCGTAAGCGGTGATTAAAATTCGCGAGATTCGAACCGCCACCTTACGCAAGATGTTTTGTCTCTATCGCACCTTTAGTTTTCTAAAGGTTTGTCCCGCTTGGCTTTGACCGAGTTTACGACTTTCTTGTTAAAATTACGACAGATTTTTTAAGTCATCTTTGCTTTGCTTCCGGTCGGTTGTCAAATATTTTTCTTCAATTTTGTTTTGCAATTTGACGGTCATTTTTAATTATATTATTTATATTATATTATTATACATATTTATTTCCTGTAAATAATAAAATATTTTTTTTGAGTTTATTTATTTTATCTGTAATTGATTTAACGTTTAGATATTCAGTGTACTTTGACGTTATTTTTAAGAATTGATTGCCGGAACGCTCGAAGACCATAAATAAAGAACTGAACTGAACTGTATATTAATTGTTATTTGAATTGAAAATAAAATAAATATATTAAAAAGGCCTTAAAAATATATATTTTTTTTATAATATTAAAAGTGAAGAGTTTATTTGATCAATCGCGCTCTTCAACTCTGGCCTAGTTCCTGAATATTATTTAATAAATTATTTATTAAATAATATTTAATTTCGATTTATTCAGTCTGCAGCTAGTTGTTCGTCGATAAATGAAACAACACAAAAAAGATAAATATTATATTTGTCCATTTATCGACGAAGGCTATATAATATACATCTCGTTAAGATATGATGAATAACATATTTCCTAAGACAACAATTCTTTTAATTAAAATAATTAAAAAACTAAACGACCAAGTCCACTTATTCCTAACAGCAGAGAGTGTAATTTGAAAACTGCACGAATTGGAAAATAAATATATAATTTTGTACCCCTACAGCGTGACGGTAATCGAGACAGGCTCCCTCAAGGAAATAAAATCTATACTTATAATGAATCCGTACAAAAGGCGTTTCTGTAGATTGAAAATATAAAAAAAATTGCCAGGGTGTTTAAGGATAACTAAGACAATCCATTTTCAGCATTTTTGGATTTTTTGTCTGTTTATCTGTTTATGTGAACACGTATCACGTAAAAAGTACACAACAAATTTAAACAACTTTTATACAAGAAAATTGCAAGTAACTCAAAGTAGGTTTTAGTTTTTATTTCTTTGTAATCGCTTCAATCTATCAAAAGAGATAAGTATTAAAAATTTTCAAGAACTTTATATTTGAAAAAGAATGACTATTAGGCGGTACGAAGTTCGCAGGGTCAGGTAGTATTTAATATTTTCATTCATCATGGTAAATCACCTAATAGCAAAGAAATGAAATGTGTTACTCTACTCAACAGACAAGACTTCCAAAATTCAGCGGAAAGTGGGGGGCAGAGTGCTTAAGCACTAGACTCCCTCTGCCTACCCTACTACGTGATACGATACAGCATGCAGCTAAAGAAATAAAAACATTTATTTGAAATTTCATCATAATCCACACATCGCGTAAAGCATAAATACGTTTTTATGTGTAATAGCGCGACTTTCAAAAAACCCGAATATGACGAAGCACTTTCATAACGTTACATAAAGAATTGAATAAATACAAGCATTTTACACGCGATATGAAGAGTTAACATAAAAACCTAAGTTGTATTTTTGCTAAAAATTAAATATGTAGTTAATTAAGTTATTTTGTTTGTGTTGTAGGTATCTTTAGAATATTATTACTCATAAACCCATGACAGTCGTAGCCCGGTGGCATAAAATTGTGACAGTAAACATAACGTTTGAGTATTCTATTTCCACACGGATTTTTTTATGCCTTTGCTCTGGTAACAAAGGCAAAGGGCAGCATTGAGTTCTACCACTCAACACGCAAGCCTCGAGAATTCGGCGGAAAATGGGAATAAAATGTCCTACGTCATCCTCAGCAGGGTTGCTAGGTGCGGGATACCGCGTGAAGATAATAAAAAAAAAACTAGAAGTTGTGTATGACAAGGTAGCTCCAGCTGCAGGCACAGTGAAATATATTGAAACAAGTAACGTGATGCCGTAACTGTTCATCGATAAATACATGAATTTAAACAAAAAGAAATTCAAAGAACATGGAAATCTTAGGAAACTACTGGTGTAGTTTTCTAAGACTTCCATGTTCAACGTAACTATATTTTTATAATATAAACATCATTTAATGTAGGTACCCCTAAATATGATTTTTTATAGTAAAATTTAAAAACAGCAATTTGTATGTGCTCTTATTTTAACATTATTCGCAATCGCTAGTAGTTCATGCATGTATAATGTCTTATTTAAACGTAATTTATAATCTATAAAAATAAGCAAGAAGCTTATTTCCAAAGGTAGTGCTGTGACATGTTGTTGGCCGACATACTAAAATTTATTTATGTTTGAACCATATAAGTGAAAATTGCTACAGATTACGATAATATTTGATTTCTTAAGAAATTAAATATTTGTTTACCGATTCGAGGCCGTGTGTAACGTGATAGGCTATGGGTTCGATTCCTACTTTGAGGGAAAGAAATATTTAATTTTTCGAAGGAAAATCGGCAGCAGAGTGTCTCAACATTAAGTTCCTTGCTATATGCGAGATAGTCCGAGAATTAAAAAAAAAAAATTATTTGTATTCTATTTGTATTATTGATTTTCACCACGTTGGCTATGTTCATGTCTCTAAAAGTTGGCGGATAGTGGAGAACTAAATATCTTAGCTCTCTACTTTCTGCAGGACTTCTCAAGCTAAAGAAAAAAGCCAAATCAGTTATCAAAAATAAAAGACGACATATATAAAAAAAATTAACTAAACTTGGATAAGCAACTTTTTATACTTTTTATTAAAATGGCCTGCCTATGGAATTCCCAAATAATAAATTATCCAAAATTAACTATCAAACAACATATTTATAACCAGATTTTTATGATGCTGATCAGAAATGTGGTTTTCATAAAATTTTATAATACTAAAATATTAAACCTAATCTTTTAAAAACAGGTTTTTAAACACAATGGCGGGATATCTAATATACGTGCTTTTTAAATATTTTTATTTAAGGTACCACATTTATCATGCCCAAGGTCACCATGGCTTATGGTATTAAAATGATAATTGCAAATAAATTACATGGTTTGATATGATTGGTTCTGTCGAAAGATCGATGAAAATGTCGATGGTACGCAACGTTTTATTTCGTAAACACGAGGTTACAAAAAGTAATTATAATAATCGTTTAACATTTCTATAAAAATATATTCCTTAAAAGATTGCTTTACGAAATAAAGGCTTTTACGGAGTAGATGCTTGCAAATTAACAATATTTTTTGTTACTGTTGATATTTTTTCTACTTATATTATTTATTAAAAGAGCTATATTTTCTTAGCATAGTAGGATATGGTAGAGGGATCCTGGGGACCTAGTGTTAAGACCCCCGAACTCAAACCACAACATCGGATTTACAGTGGCACCCTTGTGCCACTACGCCACGACAGGTCTCACAAAATAGAACTAAAATTAAAAGTCAGGTATATTTTGGTTAATAGCTTTTTTCTTTTTCTTCTTCACCCAAAAACCTTTTTTTTTTTAAGTTTTATGTAATTATTTATAAACTAAGTACATTTCGTGCAGTATTTAATATATCCATATCGTATAATAAATATGCTAAGTTAATTTTCCTTAATTTGTCCATTCTCTCGTGAAGCCAGTCGAGGCGTAACACCCTAGAACATGCTCTGATGGTCGCGCACAATGCCTATTACAAAATTGTGTTACTGCACATTAAAAATAAATTATAATTTAAATATTACACACTCCATATTCATTAAAATTATATAATATAACATCACTTGTTTAAACAAAACTGGTTAGAGTATGAGATAAATATTTATATTGAAAAGGCCATCGTGATGAATTTGCATGAAGTCCGTTGTGGATTCAATCTCCTCTTAAATTCGATTCGATTAAATAATTTTTACATCTCCGCTCTAGCAAGAGCTGACTGACACTTTCGGCAGAAAGTGAGGAACGGAAGTGTCTTAACAGGAACACTAGGTTACTAATTCCGCACTCTGCTATGTTGGGGATAGTGTCCGAGCTTATCATACAAACACGCAATATGGCTAGGTCTAGTCAACTTCTCGAGTCTACTCAGCTATATGCCTAATATAAAATGATACTGAAAAAAAAACACATACTTTTGTTCGGTGATTTTATGTATAGGGTTACAGTAAATACATACATATAATTTCTTCGAGTTCTTTATTAAACTTTTACATAGTCTATTGCATATACTCCAGCTATAATAAATATAATGTTAAGCATCTATTATTATCATCCAAAAGTTCTATGTAAGTTTTTGAACATAAACGAAATTAAATCCGTCCTCAGATTACATCTTCATGCATAAAGCCATATATCCACATTTCTGGACTTAAAAATTAGCTACAATATAATATATTATAAAAAAAAATATTATTAAAAAACTGAAATTCAGTTTAAAAATAACATTAAATAGTAAATAATAATAAATATTTTTCGATCTTCACTCGATAACGAATTATTTTTTAATTTTACACTTTGACAAAATTGCCACTGGACCCAACTACACCAAAACTCAACCCAAAAAAAAAACATTACCAGAGAATTTGAATCTTTGACCACCACTAACAATGACGATGGAACTAATACAAGTAAATCATTTATATAAAGGTGTGAAAAATGAAAATTCGATGGCTAGAAAGCGATCGGGTCGCATAACATAATAGCAGTGAATTAACGCTAATGGCTTCCGACCACTGTCGCGGTAGAACTTTATCATTATTATAACAAAACGTGCTATAATATAGCGATGTGAAGGAAGCGACGGACGCTCTCTCTTTATAAATATAGATTATATTTTATTAATTATGAATTTTATGTACCGATAGCAGATTGATAAAAACATAATTGACTTGACGTCCTATTATAATATTTACAGGTGGATAATGTCGGAACTTGTATAAAGTAACGTTTGGTTATTATTGTGAGTGAGTTTTTTTTAAATATACAGATTTATATAATTTTAAAATAAATATCTTCTTTCTTCGTCGTACGCTCCTGTCGGAGTGGTCGTGGTCATGAGCTGTCTTTCCCAATTAAAAGCGAGATTGCGAGATTTACCGTAGATTAGAGCACCGTCCTTCAACTCTTCCTTGTATTATCAGGCGCTCCAGAGAGTTCTCATTCCGTGTAATGTGCCCAAACATCTTAAGAATCCGCATTCGCATATTTGCAAAATAAATATATTGGTGCCTAATTCATTTTATGCATGTATTTAAAAAAATAATTGACAAACATATAGTTTAATTTTAATAAAGACCGCTCAACAGATGGCAAGGATAAAAAAATACTTCCAGTATTCTGTTTTTTCCTAAGGCCTTCATTGCACAGCGGTAGGTACATAGTCTAATTGTAAATTCAACGCTTGTCAGTTCGAGTCCCACTCGAAGAAATGTATAATTTATCTTTCATCACTCAGGCAACAAGATAAAACACAGCGTGGAAAAGCAACGTAACGCCTTACTAGGATCCTTCTGCCTACATTGTTATATTAGAAGCTAAGAAAAATAAATAAACACTCGTGGAATTTGTACCCACAACCTTTGTCATAGTGAGATACTTCCCCCACTACACCGCTGTGGCCTCAAGCTTTTACGTCATTCTATATTGACGGGTCCCCGCTGCTGGGCACTGACCTACAAAGCTAACAAGTTTTTATTTAACACGCCATATCACATCTTATTTCATAAACTTTCATAATAATTTAAACGTGGTGTATTAACATAACATAATTATGGCGGCTGACATAAAGTTAAAACATTTGCTATGTTTGTTTACTATATTTATATATTTTTAGTCTCACGCTTTATCTCACACAAAGCAGGGTAGACAAAGATAAGAACGTACCGTTAAGAAACTCTGTTTTCATTAATACTTCCGGGAGAACTTGCCTTGATACCAGAGCGAAGAAAAGAAAACATTTATTATTTCATATCCGCGACTGAGAGTCGAATTCACTACCATTGCGCTTACAGCCTCACATCTGCGCCTGTCTGCGCCACAACTGTCACAAATAATGTTAAATATATTTTAAATAAGTTATACGCCTTTCTTTTTTCTGACGGTACCATCTCCAGTTCCATTACATAATTAACGAAGATCTATTACAACAAAGCGAGTGCAACGGGTGATGAGAACGGAAAGGAATGTGTTTTGACGAAGGCTCCCGGACCCCGGTCACTGTGTGACATTGACCTACATTAGGCTCTTACATCTATATTCTATATCGTAGGTTTGACATTCTTATGGTAATATGATTTATAACGTAATGAGTGAGATATACTTTATAGATATTTATTTTAAAAGCTTTTGTATCTGTTTCTTAAAGTTTTATCTTTTCAATTCTTTTATTTGTTTTTTTTTATCTTGTTATTTTTCTTGCTCTACTCATTTGGTTTTTGCTCTAAATGAATATTTGAAATAAAAATAAACCCGTTATACAAATGATATTATAACAATAATTTCACGTTTCTCTGGATTTATTTGATAGTGACTAGTGTAAAGACACTGCGTTCTCAAGTTTCTTCTGGATTGTGAAACATTGCGGGTGAATCACCATAACGTAATATCATTTTGAAATAACATTAAAAATAGCAGTAAATATCAAAGTTAAAGTAAAATAATTTGAGTTTTTTGAACGTCAAATAATTTACAATATTCACTTTTTTTTAAAATATTCATAAAGTAACTTGCGTTCCCTATTTGCCGCCGAATTCTGAAGGTATTGCGTGTCGAGTGGCGGAACTCAACGTCTCGCTTTGCCTCGACACCAGAGCGAGGAAATGAAAATATAAATTTAATTAATTATTAACATTTCTTCGAGTGGGGATCGAACCCACAAGTCGCGGCTTACGATCACACTTTGTGCCACTGCGCCATAAGTGACCTCATTTACTTACATTACCACAAACAGGAATAACAAATTACAATATACGTTATAATATTCTATAATATGATACATATTATGTGTTCGAGCGACTTATATCCGCGTCATAATCGGATATGCACATTAGTGCGGTGAAAGTAGTCACTAGTCACTACTCACTCATATACGCACTCTAGATTGCGCAACCAGCCAGGTCCAAGCTGGTCCAAGTCACCGGCGTTGCGTTAGGTCATGAACGCTACCCGTAATAAGAAAATAGAATTATTACGTAATAAAAAATAATTAAAGCTTTTCTTAGGAAGGTCGTAAGTTGGATTCTTAATAATTGTTCAATTTTTTTTAAATGTTCAATTAAATTTTGATTGAAACAGGATATGCATTTTTTTAAAGAAATATTCACAAGTACTTGGCCAAATGCGTTTTATATTAATGTCTTTATATGATATATCAATATTTTATTTTGAATAAAATGCTTCATTGAAACTACAAGGCCAGCTTACTAGAGTAGATCCGGTTCTCACATATTTATTTTTGAATATACGAGATTTTTTTAACTGTGGTAGAAAAGATTTTAATCTGTATATAATTTTAGAGTATTCTACGCAGATTTGAGACTCTATTAACACATCTTTTATTTTTTTATGAATGTTTAATGATTATACAGGGTTTACCCCTACTACTAGAAACTAATAGAAAAATTTGAAATTATAAATTAAAATGAAGCGTCTCTACCGCTTTTAAGTTATACCATACGATTTTCTTTCAAGTATATCACCGATCAATGTCTACAGACAGACAGTGGTCACATAACTTCACCTTAAAACTTCACGACATCAATAAGACAAGACCTTTTATATAGTTTGTAGTTCCCTCTGCCTACCCTACTGTGTGCGGGATACAGCGTGAAGCTGATTTTTTTGAGTATAATATACTCGTAAAACAACATCTGT
Organism: Heliconius burneyi; assembly: GCA_018247715.1. Lineage (NCBI taxonomy): Eukaryota > Metazoa > Arthropoda > Insecta > Lepidoptera > Nymphalidae > Heliconius > Heliconius burneyi. The sequence goes on from DWGR01005827.1 coordinate 8,060, forward strand.
CATAATATACCCATGTGGCTTATTTTATACAGTGGTAAGTTTTTTTTAAAATTATAAAATACACAGATAACCCAGCGATATAGAGTAATAATATAATAGTTTATAACATTAAGACACTTTTACTTTGCTTACGCTATAAGCTACTGATCAACCATTACGAATCCCATCACGTAGGTACAAAATTAGATGTAAATAGACCAAGTACGGAACAGAGAAAATAAATTATTTACATAAGTAATTATCACAGCCTTACACATACATTTTATTTAATATTACCAAGACCGATTATTTTATCGGCAGATTTTTACTTTACAAAATAATTTCAGACATGTATAAGTGCATTAGTACCTAAGTATGATCAAAAAAAAGTAATATTGGGACTAAATTATTTCATTGTCTTTGCTCTACTCTGGTAACAAGTAAAATCTGGTGTTGAGTTCCGCCACTTAAGGCGCAATGTCTGTATATGCGGAACAGTGTATTAAGCTAAAAAAAGATAAAAAATAACACTGCAAGCCAAGGCTTATTATTTCTTTTATTGCAATTTAAAATATCACTTGTTATATAAAAAAAAATTATGAAAAATTGTAGTTATTTATCTACATTTTTTATATTTCTTGTAAACGCAGCCAGTATATAAATTAATTTTATATTATTTTTAAACTTCACGCTGTAGGTAAAGCACAACCAGGTTTGGCAGAGAGAACCGGGAACCTTAGTAAATAGACACTCCGTTCCTCTTTAAAATACTTCCGTTTACCACTTTTCGCCGAAGTGAATTGGAGTGGAACCGTATAAGCGAGGGCATGGAAATATAATTATTTATATTCCCTTAAGTGAAAATTGAACCCGGAACATCCAAGTAATTCTGACATAATATGTAAATATTTAAAATGCTATCATCGTCCATTTAGTACATGACTACTACGTCATTAACGGTGAGACGTGTGTTGTACTATTTAAATGGAATAATATTTTGTAATAGCAACACCTATTTGTAAATGTATTGTAAATTTGAATAAGGTGATTGCAAATTATGAATCGATGGACGTTATCGATTTTCGAGGGTGGTCGGAATACCGAATAGGACGCCTCGTAAAGGATACAAGGACGCATCAATGAAATAGTAAATACAATTAAAGTATTTAAAATTCCTCTCTTGTTTTTTTGAAACGGTAAAATTATAATAGAGTTCTAATATTTATTTTTTAGAAACGTTAATGTCATTAACAGTCAGTCAAATGTTGATGTTAGATTTTTAATATAAGCATAAATCCTAACTCCTTTGCATCTCAAATTTATGTTATCATTCATTTCATATTCCATTAAAGATAACTATAATTCTGCAATATTTAACGTTTAATAAATATATATAGACAGTTAGTGGTAATAGTATAATGAATGTACGATAAAACAAGAAACCCATGAGAGAATAGCTGGTTATTTTCCCGCGTTTTTTGTATTTATTATTCGATCATGTGAGTATACGAATAAGATTCCACTTATAGAAATGTATAAAAAGATACAGTAATTGTTTTAAATGTTAACTATATATACTCGTAGGTATATACGAATAGACACATATAGTTTCTAATTAGAAATCTCTCATAAGTTTCTTCTTTTTTTTGTATGTAAACAATATACAGTTACCAGTAATTATTTTCAATTTTTTTTTATGAAACATAATTAGATCTGAAAAAATGGCGTAAAGGAGAATAGTTCTCTGCCTGTCATGAAAATCAAAGCTAACTTATTTGTTTAAGATATGCAGAGGATATTTAGTGTTAGAACAATTCTTTCTCCCATTTTACCCTCAGTTTTTTAGACACTTCCTGTTGCATTCAACGTCGAGCCTCGTCTTGTTACCAGATCTAAGAAATAAAAATAAATCATTCCCCCGCGTGGAAATCGAACTCACAATAGTCGCGTTGACAGTAAGACGCTGTACCATTGCGCCACGACGGCGTCTCCAATGTAATTTCTTATACTCTCAGCAAAGCAAGTATTGAAATAATGGGACAGTAATATACCAAATATCATTAGCTTGTCGCTTTCAAC
>DWGR01005828.1:0-10117 GCA_018247715.1 Heliconius burneyi
GGCGCCGGAGCCCGGCATTACCTAATGCGAAACGCAGTGGCATAAAGCCACTACTTCACGCCGGTTTTAAATGCCGGGGGTGGTAATAATCCGGTCGAGTCTGCCCATGCGTGTCGCCATTGCTGGCGGCGTGACTCTCCCACTCGTACTTTAGTCGCCTCTTATGACACCACCAGTATCAGGGTGATCCTATTCTAAGCCGGGAACACACGGCGTCACGACTGGCCTCGTGTTCTATATTATTTAGCAATATAGTTCCACAGGTTTAGTGTTAGTCGATGTAGGCATTACTCCTTTGAACGGATGCCGCGATCACGATGTGCGCCACCGGACTCGAATATCAAAGCTACCTACTGCTGTGTATTGAATTTTGATATGCTTGTATATATATGTGGGTAGTTTAAAAATATTTTTTTGTCGCCTATGTAGAAAATATTTATAATATTGGTTTTAATAAATTATAATTTATAATTATTATGTTTTTTGTGATACAGTTTACACTAATAGTAAGTGTGCGTATAAATCAAAAAGAATTATTTCACTTTAAATAGAGTGAAACAATGATGCAACACAATGGAAAATCACAAAAAGGTCTGTCGTGGCGCAGTAACGCAAGTGTGCGAATGTAACCGCGACAGGTCGTGAGTTCAATACCCACTCGAAAAACTGAAATATTTAATATTTTTGTTCCGCCACTCTTAAATTAAGTTAAATGGGAAACGGAAATGTCTTGACACTTATTTCCTAGACTAGATAAGATCTAGCACATAGCAGGGTAGGAGGAGCGTGAGGCTAAAAATACAAAAACAATGAAATATCTACCAAACTTTGTACTGTAGTCCAAGCACGAACAACTATCGAAAAAGTATTCGTATAGTTATCGAGAGCAATTTGTATAGGATGTTGTCCAATTTCTATACAAATTTGTCTCGACAACTATACGAATACTTTTTCGATAGTTGTTCATGCTTGGGCTACTGAATAGGCGACTATACATGTTATTTAAAATATATTATAATACAAAATCTTAACACGCGTTGACTCTATTAAAGCGAACATCATTAATTTTAATACAGATCGTTTTTGCCTAACCTCTATAAGGATTAAGGTAAACCTAAATTAATTTGTTTACTTTTGCAAATTATTTCCAAGTAAAGAAGAATTATGGTTTGCTTAATTAATAAAAAATATATTCTACTTTAACATGACCTTACTTTTAAAACTATCACTAATCTAGTGTTTAGTAACGAAACTATTTGTTTTAAAATTAAATTACGGGAAGAAGCTTTACGTTTTTGTTTAGTTTTCGTGCTGTAATACGCACAAATCAGAGTAGGTGAAGGAAACCTGGGAATCTTGTGACACTACGTTCTCCGTTTTTCTGCAGATTCTGGAGACATTGTGTGTTGATTGGCGGAATCCAACACCGCGCGTTGCCTCGTTTCCAGAGCGTGGTAATGACAATACTAAATATTTTATTTCCTCGAATGGGAACAGCACCCACCCAATATTTGCCGCATTTACAGTCGCCATTACTGACGTCTCTTAACGTTTATGATAATCGTACAATTGTTAACAATGATTCTTTCTCGTTTCCTGATTCATAAATAAAATATAAAGCCCATTTATATTTACAATTCTATATGAGAATAACAATGCTTATTAAGGGCTACTCGAGAATTAAAATTCAAAAGCTTACCTTATTGAAGAATATTTTCTTTGGGGAAAGTTTAATGCTAACATTCGCCAACCCTAAATATAATTAAACTTTTATTAAATTCAAGTACAAGAGTGCTTCGAACAAGAGAATTTTAAATGTTAGATTTATAATTTCATTTAAAATTTTAATGTAGCTTTATTACTTATCAAATCGTTGATCCAGTCCTTGAGGCCAGTCGTGGCGCAGGTGGCACGCATGTGACTAAACGCGACAGGTTGATCATTCGATTCTCAATCGAAAAAAGTAAAGAGGCTAAGCGCGGCGTTGAGTTCCACCAGTCATTACGCAATACCTCTATAATTCAGCGGAAAGTGACAACAGATGTCAGTGTCTTAATGGGAACGGAGTGTCTTAGCACAAGGTAGGTTCCTCTGTCTACCCTGCTTTGTGTAGGATATAGCGTGAAGCTAAAAAAATTCTTGTTACCAGTACCTGTGAATATATTCTTTTAAGTATGTTCTTATAAGAATAAGTAAGAATAAAAAAAATACGAGACTTGCACCACTAGTTTTGTAAACATAAATCTACAGCTGTATCTCATCAGGTATAGCTAGCTATTAAAGCTAATTTAATGAAAAAAATTAGACAAATTATACCTAATGCGAAAACTAAAGTCAGATATCATATTCCCAAAAACAACACAAAATATAAAAGTATTTGTGTCTTAAATAATTTTGTCACCCTCAAATAAACTCTCTATTGTCTCAGAACACAAAAACAAAGGATCGAGTTACAAATGACTCTCATAACATTGAAACAAGTGGTTTTGCTAAAAGAAGTTGCTTGATACTTCCAACTCGTCATACATACATAAAAAAATAAAAAAAAACAAATCAGCTTCACGCTGTATCCCACACACAGCAAAGTAGGCAGAGGGAACCTAGTGTTAAGACACTCCATTCCCTACTTTCTGCCAAATTCTGGAGGCACTGCGTGTTGAGTGGCAGAGCTCATCGCCGCGCTTTACCTCGAAACCAGATCGAAATATTAACGTAAATAAATATTTCACATCCCCGAGTGAGGATCGAAGCCACAACCGTCGCGTTACAGTCACACCCTTGTGCCCCTGCGCCACGATGGACGACGGACGACGGATACATCATACATATACTCGTATGATGTATTAATATGATATAAATAAATATATGAATGATAGATGTATTTGTCATTGTGGTATAGTTGTTTGAGTTCACGCCGGCTAATAATATAATTAATATTCCCTATATATTTTTTGCTTAGTGCTAAGGTCGAGTTGTTAGGCCAGTTGTGGCGCAGGGGCACAAGCAACTTGTAAACATGATAAGTTGTAGGTTCGCTAACTGCTTGAGGCAATTAAACATTTAGTTTTTTCATTTCTTCCCTCTGATGTCAAGGCCAAGCGCGGCGTTGAATTCCACACAATGCCGTCAGTATACGGGAGGTGGGTAAAAAATGGGGAGTGACTTAACACTAGGCTCCCTCTGTTTACCCTGCTATATGTGGAATTAAGCGCGAAGCTGAAATAGAACAAAATTGTAAAAAGTTCTATCCATGCTGCTGGCTGGGTTTAAAAATAGGTTTGAAAGATTTTCAAAAGTTCAGTAGAACGCATGGTTATAATAAAATATGTATAGATCCCGTTAAATTAAGATCATGTTAAACGAATATGAAATATCTGTTAAGCAGAAAACACTTGAAAATTCAATTATTATGATATAATGTTTTTTGTAATAATACCTTTTTTTCACTATATTCAATACCTACTTGGTATATTCATTGTGGTCTCGCGCCTTACCGCTGCAGGAATGCAAAAGCTATATTTACGTATAATATAAACAATATTCTATAAATTCCGTACATTCGAATGATAGGTCAGAGGTCAAATAAGTGGGTCGGCTACAGCAGCTCAGCTGTGACCCATTTACCTATACGGGGAAGCTATTTTAAAAGCCTTTCAAAATTCATGCCGGTTTTCCATGCGTTACTATTATTTTAACATTCTATGAAATGGAATCTAAAAATGTCATATCTTTTTCGGATGTGGTAGAGATCCAAAATGTATATGCTTAAAAGAAATTGGGGCATGAAATTTGAATAGATATACTCGTATATTTAATATATCTTTATAACTAAACTGTTCTAAAGACTATTTTTTTACAAAATAACATCAATGATTATTGAGGTGTGTGTTAGACAATAATGTAGGGTAATACAACATTCGGGGTTGATGTCGGGGTTGATTACGGCCTACGCAGCACGCAATATTTCGCTTTCTTGTACGAAGTGCAGAACAGAGTGTTTTAAAATAGGTTTGCGAGATATAGTGAAAAGTAAAACGAGATAATCTATGAATGCCCTCATTGATATACGAATGCGAGGTAGGCTCCATTTCTACTAACCTACAATAAATAAATACATAGGAATTCTCTTTTACAGGATTATGCTATCATGTAAGTAATAGCCTTATTACTGTATGAGGGTAAATGCAGTATCACTGCAGATTTTTATGTTATAATAATACCTATACAGGTGGAAAACACATTATTTTTTTACTGAAATAGTTTTTATAATAATAGAGATTAATATAATCGAATGTTTTTTAGTTTGGGTAGGCAGAAGGAACCTGGGAACCTAGTGTTACGGCACTCCGTTTCGCCGAATTGCATTGTGTGTTGAGGAACTTAAAGCGCTTTCCTTTGAATAGTGACGAAATGAAAATATTAATAAATAATAACGGTTATAGGGGATTCTCCGAGTGGAATTCCAATCTACAACCGTCCCATTTACAGGCACAACCTTGTACCAATTCGCTACGACGGCCTCAATAAATATAAAAAATAATTTAATGATGATATCGGTTATTTGATCTATCTAGCTTTGTGATTTTGCTGGCGTGGCACGAAGTAGGCACTCGAAGAGTAGCCGAGTCAGCTTCTTGTTTGAAGAAGTTACGAAGCCTTCCAATCAAGATACAACGACAAGATTATGGCAACAAATTACCCACCTTCCTTTACAACACCGTAAAGTGATGTGGTTTTGTGTTTCCTCACCTCATCAATTTTATGCTGGGCATGGTTTGTTCTTCTCATAAAAAAACATCACAGAGTTGACGATAAAATTTAGATTTTATTAATAATGATTATTAATTACTTGATTAATTCATCTACATCACAAAAAAAAGTATTTTTTCGTCTTTATGTCCAATTTGGATTGGACATTACAATTTTAAATTTTATTATTTTTTTTGCCAGATCAATGTAAATAGAATATAATATTATGACAAGTGAATGAAGTGGTACATTTGAAAAGTATGTTCAGTAGAGATGGAAGACACGAGATGGATGAGGAAAGGCGTATTGCTGCCGGTAACAGAGTTGTAACGGAGTAACGGTGCCTTAGCTGCATTGATGAGACGGCGAAACGTCAGAAAAGCTCCACGTTTGGTCGTACAGAATAGTGTTGATACACGTTGGTAGTTGGTACACGTGGGCATTACAGAAGAAGAATGAAAGAAAGGAAGCTGTGGACATACGATTTCTTCGTGGGATATACACAGAATGGCAGGTACTCGCATCACCGTCACGTCGTAGTCACGGTGAGAATAAAGAAGAACGTGCTCAGCTGGTTTGGGCACGTCGACCGAATGAGTGATGAAAGAATGGCAAAAAAGATTTATGATGGAAAAGTGAAGGGTAAGTAAGGGGGGAGATCATTGACCTTAGAAAACACAGTATGAAAGCAGGAAGGTCACGTAAAAAATATGGAGACCACCCCTGAGGGCATGTATGAAGAGATTTATGACAGTGGACGAAGCGTAAGAGGTATGCAGAGAACGTAGTCTTCGACTACCTCGCTAGGGATACAGCGTGAAGCTAAGTTAATTATTTGCTATTAAAACCAAGTCCAAGTAGTTGTTTTTTTTTTTTTATTTAAATTTGTTTTATTTTTTTTTTGTTCAATTCCCGAGCTGCAATTAAGATTTAAATCCTTTAGTGTAAACAACACACTATATAAATTTGTTCATACATAAAGTAAACCAAAACACGTTCTTAGCAAAACACTGTTTTCAGACAGCATTGTCTTCATCGCCGCAATAAAGTACCCGACTCGCCCGCCACCCCCTTTTACTGCTTCAAATAAACTTGGCTACCCTGCTTGAAAGTTAGATTTGAACTGAAACTTTTATAGTTTTAATTGCTTTTAATTTACCTCTAGTTTTTGTTATAAGTAACGTTATACTGGTTGTCTTTGGAAAAAAAGGAATAGATTATTTTAAAATAAAATATTGATGATATATGTGTACGTAAACCCTTTAATTTCTTCTAATGTATCATTAGTAAACTAAATTCTTGAATTTTGTTAATTGTTCATTTATGAAACTAGAAGGTTATTTTATTTCTTCTCTTCCATTGAAACCCGGTAATTTGTTAAATTAAATTGTGTTAAGTCTTGTAAAGTCATGGCGGACTGTTTATCAAATAAAAGAGAACAATTATTATTGTGCGTACAATCATCGTTTCATAGTAAAAGCGTGATGGTAGTGGTGGCGCAGTGGCACAAGCATGTGACTGCAAACGCGACAGGTTGTGGGTTCGATTTCCATTCGAGCGAATAAAATATTTAATATTTTCATTTCTTCGCTCTCTCACACGCAATACCTCCAGAATTTGGCTGAAATTGGAGAACAGAGTGTCTTAATACTAAGCTCCCTCAAAATAGTAAACGCATCTTATTCTAATAAATGCCCACGTTATCACATTTTAGATTGCTTAAATTTTGGTTGATTAAACTTCATCTCTCCATCTTCTGACTTACCATGTAATATCCTGTCAGGGACCAACCCTTTTGTGTAACAAACGCGGCCCATTCATGCCTCGCGTTCCTTATCTTAGCCTACAAAGTTCCAGAATTTAGACATCTTGGCTTGCGATTACTTGTACGTTTTAGTGGTTTTCTCAGTAATTACTAAGAATAATGACTAGATTTATTTTTTGTCATGTCGTAAATTTCAATCATATTAATATTTATAAATTATGTACTTGTTCTTAGAAAACAAATAATATACGAAAATAGTATGTGAGAATCATCAGATCATATTTATACATCTCTAATAAAGGGTCAAGACTTTTTTATTTAATTTACAAACCCCAATTACTCATATTTATATTCATTTTTTCTTTTCGTGACGATACAGCTTAATGTAATTTAAATAACCCGTAGCATTGTTCAATAAAAGGACTATCTAACACAAAAATAACATTTTCATTCGAATAGGTAGTTTCTAGGATTAATGCGTTCATACAAACAAATTGTTTGGTTAAACTCGTTAATCTCGAAACGATGAAGCTTTATAATATAAGTTCAGATTTAACAGAGTCTAAGTAATAATTTAGTAATTGCTATATGGCAATACCTTAGGCAAATTAATTCTGTAGACACGGGATTATTGCTCGTGGGCGTACATATTACTATTAAATTACTCTTGGGCATTGAGCTGCTTAAAAGTAATTTATAACGTAGCTAATAATGGGGTATCTCTATTTATAATGTCCTAGATTTAATTTATAAGCTTACTATTTTTTTAGCTTTAAGCTGTATCCCGCATATAGCAGAGTAGACAGAGGGAACCTAGTGTGAAGACACTACGCCCCCATTAAGGCACTTCCGTTTCCGCCCAATTTCCACGCTTTGCTGCCTGTAGCCCGAACAACTATCGAAAAGGTATTCGTATTGTTATCGAGAACAATTTGTATAGGATGTTGTTTAATTCCTATTTCGATAGTTGTTCGTGCTTGGGCTACTGACCAGAAAAAAATATATTTCATTACCCCAAATGGAAATCGAACCCACAACTTTACAGTAACACCTTAATGCCCCTGCGCGACGACCGTTTAACTAACTGTTAAAAATTAAAACATGTGTTATTATCTGTTTATCTATAATTATTGCATCAAAAATACATTTTCAAACCACACGTCCATACAAGATCTATTTCCGGTGCGGCACGCGTCGGATTTATACGACCATTAGAAGTGAAAAGATTTACGAGCGCATGCGCATCTATTAGGTATTTTTATTATCTACATTAATTTGAGATGAATATATATGCATAGTATGTTACAGTTTTACATATTTTATTAAATAAGATTAGTTCTTTCTGTTATAAAAGAATTTCAATTTTAAATACTAATTCTGGGAAATGAGAAAACCATTCAGTTTATCGAAACTTAATTATTGGAATTCAATTTCGGTAAGATAAGAATAACAAAATTGTTATTTATTAATAATTTATTTATCTTTTATCTATAAAAAACATTAAGTTAACCTATTTATAAAAAAGACCGCATTTATATTGTATGTATGAAAGTTTCTTTTAATACAATAATGTATATTTCTTTAAATAAAATAGTCGAAGATTGAAAATTACACAGTAAATAGAGCGAAAAATCAGAAACGATATTGGTAAGTAATGCAATCAAGATCTTATACCGCGGTTTTCCTCTAGAGATTAATCAATTTGAAATATTTCGTAAGATTTATTTCAATTTTGCTCAAAATTTTGTATGTGTTTTAAAAAATCAGCTTCACGCTGTATCCCGCACAATGCAAGGTAGGCAGAGGAAACACTAGTTAAGACACTCCGTTCCCCACTTTCTGCCGATTTCTGAAGGCATTGCGTGTCGAGTGGCGGAACTCAACGCCGCACTTTGCCTCGACAAATAAAATATAAAATATATCTAGGCTTTTTTAAAAATCTTATCTTAAAAGTGTGACCCAACTTAACTGGAGCACAGGCCGATGACATGGAAATAACGTTCATTTAACGCTAAGTCTGATGAAGTGCTGGAAAATTGCAAACGCCTCTTTTACTAAAGCGGAATAAAACGATGCTTCGATAACTACCCCACCATACCCCTTGACGCGTTCATTCGAAAACTTGGTAATGGCAATCAAAATTGAATTTCGTTCATTCGAAATTCATACGTTGAATTTACGCGCGATGGTTGTAGGTTCGGTTCCAACTCTAGGGGGATATTTATATTTAAAAGTTGTCACCACACCACCGCTACCACATAAAACCTACCACCTACCTACATAAAATAATATGTTTAAATTAACTTATTTAAAGATAGCGTTTTCAGGTGGCAGAATATAAATCAAAGAACTGTGACGGAAATAATTTTTATGTCTCAGTGTTAAACAAACGCTTAACACGGATATATATTTTTCACTCGCATACATAAATGTCAGGATTATTAATGACTTTGAAGTTATTTAAATTGGGCATTTTGTAAGGTAAGGATATTTTAAGAGTTTGACTCTCGTCGTTGGGGGAGAAAGTGCCCACTTGTCGTCTAGTCCACGCTGCCTTAATATATACGGTAGGAATGGTTGTATTGTTTGCCCATGTTTGAGATTTACTATTGTTTTTATTTACTTGATACTTAAAAAGAACGTATGTTTATGTATAGCTTCACGCACATAGCAGGGTAGGCAGAGGGAACCTAGTGTTATGAGACATTTCGTTTCTCCAGGAATTCTCCAGGCACTGCGTGTTGGATGGCTCAACTCAATGCCATGCAATTTTTTTAGTCATACACTTGTTCCTGTGCACAATAACAGCCTCAACGCATATTTAAGATTACTAAATTATATATTATAAATGATTTCTTCCTTAAATTCCTCTCTTTAAAATACACTCTGTCTAATACAGCGACCAACAATTACGTAAGTCTAGTCTAGCACTAAATGAAACAGAACACGGGTCGCTTCTAGATTGAATAATGACCAGTAATGAGTGTCGCCTATTGAACCTCACTCGAGATCAAGATTCAGGCATTCCACATATAATGTACCTATTAGGTGCATGTGAATATACATGCGAATATATGCGTCTCGCGAATTTATAGGAAAGCAGGTAACTGAAATGTTTTAATGAGATTGAAGTGTTATAACACTAGACTCTCTCTCTTTCTCTATCTCTGCCTACCGTGCCATGGTTGGGCGTACAGCGTCAAATTCAATAAAAACTTACACGATTTGCAAACTTGTCATCTATTCTATATGATTTCCTATCTATTTACTCCTGGATTTTCAATAATATCATATCTTCTATGAAGTTACGCTTAAACTGGTATATTGGTCTAGGAAAGACAATTCTAGTTTATTATCAAATAAATCTACATATTGACTTAGTCAAACAAATTAATTTTCTTCCTTATAAGATAAGACTAATTCCTTTCTTCCAAGGCTTCCAATGACACTAAAGTAAATAGCATTAGCATTAATAAAGCGGGCTTAGCTAAAAGTCAATTTACGCCTATACAACCAGCACTAATCTGTTTTAAGCGGGATAATACTTATTTTGCGGTAAGCCGGTGTCTGTGCTCGTTTAGGCTCGAGCCATTATTTCTTCAT
>DWGR01005829.1:0-10116 GCA_018247715.1 Heliconius burneyi
TCGCTGGTCTGTTTCAGCTTTTATAACGCTTACGTACCGCAGTCTAACCTCGGCCTATTCTCTTTGTGTAAGATGGAATTTCGAGTGCTACGAATGTAAGTAATCTTTAAGAGTACAAATATTTTCTCGGAGCGAAAATAGCACTGTGACCTAGCTCCGGAGGATATTCGTGTTTTTGTTATAGAAGTGTGTTGATAAGAAAAATTCTTCAAGTTATTTCTGCTAAGTGAGGTTTCATTGTATTTTTTTAGCTCACTGTTAAATACTGTTTTTATAGGGTTCTGTACCTCCAAAGGTAAAACGAAACCCTTACAGGATCACTCTGTCAATAAGATTTCTCTCGAGATTGAGTGGAGATATCGACCTGAATGTTTGTTATTAATTTTAATGCCTAATATTCAGATCTAAAGTCCCTTCAAGCACATTAAAAATCAACCTTCCCAATCAACAGATACAAGCATTAATGCATCAATTTTATGTTTTATAAGAAATTCGCCGGATTTCAAATTTATAGGTTACTTCCCGTGGTGTTAGTCATGAGACGTAAGCATTTATAGATATTTCATGAAAAAAAACATTCAAAACTTATACTTGTAGTTCATTGTAATTTTATAAATGGTATTTTCCGTTGACAATACAATCCTGGAATTTGTACGGATCCCACTTAACCGATTTTTTTAATCATTGATTGAATTCTGAAAATAATTATAAGCTGATAAGTGGTTTTATTACGAATGTAACTTGAAATACGATAGCGTTAAGTAGAAAATGATTCGTGACTTAAATTCTTATCTGTTTTCTTATATATTAGTGGTCTACGGACTTTCGTCGTCAATCTGTTCTTTTTGTTAATTTTTTAGTGATTTGTCAATGTTCTAATCCACCTTGTAGTTGGAGTACTTTTTATGCACTGGTTGAGTGCTGACGGAAGTCTTACCAAAGGTCACGTTCGTTGTTGTTGTAAGAAACAGCCACTTTCAGATAGTATTCTATATCGGTTTAGGAAGATTCGTTGGCCCTACGGAAGAATCTACTGACTGTATCTTTCTTCGCGTCAGTGTAGCAGACCACACACCGCTCTACGCTCTCATATAAGGCACATTTGATGAACTTTGTTCGAATGCTGTTTTTGGGTCTCGTTGATGATACAGTTGCGTGAGTTGACATTTTGTGGTAAATACCTTTCCTGGACTTTACTCGAATCTTGAAAAGAATTGTAAGTGAACATGTTACATTTGTATACATGTAATAGTACTAATAATAAGAATAAACCAATATACACTAGGACTATTATTGTCAATATCATGCATAATGTACCAAAAATATATTAAAAAAATTTATTTACTACAAAAAAATCTTGTTATTTCGGGATTATTACACATTTTATAGGAAACTATTACTAGATACTATTAACCGGATTATTGACGTATATTTATTATTATATATTTTTGGAAACACGTCGTTTCGAACACTTTATAATACAGTAGACTCCCCCGACTAGTGGAATTTCATTTAAAATTATTTCAATTTCATCATAAAACTACATATAAAGAGCGTATCCAAACGTACCATTTATTCAAATTACAAGATTTTGAAGTAAAAATTATACCCAAGCCAAAACGTTAATAGATGTATGTATATTAGATCTGGAGGCGGTTAAAATTGAATAGGTATGTAAGACAGAACAATCTCTCCCGTCGTGAGTCACGCATTCCGATGGACTGGTTTTGTTTAATCCGTTGGGACACCGGCCACAGCCTTAAGTAAAGTGATATTATCTAAAAAATAAATAACAATACAAATTTAGACAAATAATTACATAATTCAGAAAAAGGTATGTTAAATACTATTTACTAGGCCGTCGTTGCTTTGTAAGGATGCTTGTTACTGTAAAAGCAACTGCGATCACGACAGCTTTGTGGGCGCGATCCCCTATCGGAGAGATTGTATTTCTTTATTTCTCCTCTCTGGTCAATAGAGGTGGAGTTCAGTTCTATCATTTAACAGATCAGGCTGAAAATGTCGAAGGACACCTCGTGTTAACATTAGATTCTTCAGTCTTCTCCTTACAATACAAGAGAAATGTTCGTATTCTTATGTGAATTGTTTTCTGTTTTTAAACCACATTGAACTTTTTAACCTAATTCTTACAGTTTTACCTAATTTAGCACTCAATTCAACACGCAATACCTTCAGAATTTGGCAGATAGTGGGGAACGGAGTGTCTTACCACTAGGTTCCCTCTGCCTACCCTGCTGTGTGCAGGACACTAGCTGATATCAGTAAATTAGTACCAGAAAGGAAGCAGGAAGGACCTAATGTTATAACACTCAGTTCCCCATACACTGCGTCGATTATTAAAAAGCATATCATAAAACATTGATATGTGAATAAGTTTAACGAGTTCTTTTAAGTTAGTTAAGTTTTTAAGAACTTATTACCGTTCCTACGAAATTTCACGATAATAAGATGTTTTAAATTTCAACAACCTTTTACATAATCGACTAACGGACACTTAATTTCAATTAAAAATTCCTCATCTGAACTGACAAACGAGAAATGATCGGAATTCGGTCGCCTTTAATTAATTTTCATAATTATCTTCCAACAGCTATCGGTGATATAAGATTGGGGTCTTATTAATTCTCAGCTACCATAAACTTAATTGTAATTAAAAATAATTATTTAAATACTTTAAGTAGAAAATTAAATTTAATTATACCTATAATTATTATAAGACCTTCACATATTTCTAGCAAGTTAAATAAAAAAATATTCTAATTAATTAATGTATAATTATGCCTAAAAGAGTATTTTCTCTTTTTTTAGTGTAATGCTATATCCCACATGTAGTAGAGTTGGCAGAGAAAATCTGCGAACCTATTTAGGTTCCACTTCTTTTCTATGAAGACACTTTCGTCTCCCACCTTCCGCCAAAGGCATGAGGCAAGGCAAGGATATTAACAATTAGGGTTGGCGTTTCTCAATATTATTTTAACACAAGAAGTGTTCTCCAGATCGAGCTTTGGAATAATAACCTTATTTGTAGCTTTTCAAGCTTCGTTGCCCCGTATTTTGAAACATTGCACGTTGAGTGTGAGAACACATTCACTCTTCGTCTTGTCTTAATATTAATTTATAACTCCAAGCGGAACTCAGTATTACAAGCGTCACGCTTACAGCCGTACGCCAAACTGATGCACTACTATGACCTATATGTATGCATATAATAAGCCATCAATTACCTTTTACTAAGCAGAAGAAGCTGTCAGTACAAACTTTAATGGAAATTGGGAAATAGAGTATCTTGAAAAATTTTACTGTATTATAATATTTCTCCAGTGTTATTTGCGCTTTCAGCATTATAAAGATATTAAATAATTTGTATTACAAATTAAACATAATCTGTTCTGTTCTTTTATTATGGCGTTCCGAGCGTGCCAGTTGAGCACATATCACTTCGCCAATGTCACGTTGCATGGAGAATACGACTAAAAAGTTTTTTATATGCATTCGTATCAAACATTTGACATAGCTTTCAGATTGACACTGGCATTAGGGGAACCCAATCATTTCTTTTGCCCCGCTATGAAATGATATAATGTCACTATGGAATAATACAGAAAGCAGAGTGTCTGTCCACCAGGTTCTCACTGCTCACTTCGCTATCCAAGATAAAGTCAAAATTAAATAAAGAATTCTTTATACGGTATACTAAGAAGTGTACATATTGTGTTCAAATAGCAAATATTCAAATAATTCACTTTCACACCGCCATTACAACTAAATGGCTTATGTCGGACGATTTTACTTTTTAATGATTCACGGCAGGTCCTCATCGAGCGGCCGCGGAGCAAGGCCGTCAGGTCGTCGCGCACCTCGGCTATTACACCAAAACACGCAATTAACGATATTTTACCCTTTACTTCTTGAAATTACTTATTTTATTTAATTAAATAACTAAAATATTATGAAAATAATATTTTTCTCTTCTACATTGTCTATATATGACCAGTGCTCAGTACTGCTGGATTGAGGCTTTCGCTTATGCTTATGCTTATAGGTATATAGATAAGTAATATAAAAGTTGTATACGACAAAACAGATATTTGTTTTAATTGGTGATCACAAGTATGTTTCGTTGTAATGCTAGATACTCCTAGACCGTTAAGAGTACAGCTTTAAAGTTTTGAAGGAATGGATGTTTTGAAGGTTTTGATCACAACGAAGTGATTTGGTGATATTTGTAATTGTAGTTCTTGAGTAAATGGTCAAAATGTTTTTGAATGAATTCAGTTATTATTAGTTTCATTTTTTTATGGTAAAAGCATGGCAAACGAGCGTACGGGTCACCAGATAGTAAGTGATCACCGCCGCCCACGACACCGCGTAACACCAGAGGAGCTACTGGTGCGTTGCCAGCTTTTGGGGTGGCTGGGCCCCGGAGCCCGGCATTACCTAATGCGAAACGCAGTGGCATAAAGCCACTACATCACGCTGGTTTTAAATGCCGGGGGTGGTAATTATCCGGTCGAGTCTGCCCATGCGTGTCGCCATTGCTGGCGGCGTGACTCTCCCACTCGTACAAAATTTTACTTTCATTAATTGAAACCAAGTTATTATATTACAGTAAAATATCATTCAAAAACATATTTAGCAGCAGGTTCACGCCTTTTCCCGCATGGCTAGATAGACATTGTATTTTATGTTAATGCCGTATTGTATAACGGCATATTTAACTTAAATAAAATTAAATCCACAATTAAATCAGCTGCGCCCGGCAACGCGAGAGTGGAAATAGGCGCGCTTATCCGTACCTAGGTCCCCACTTGGTATAGACCTGGAAACACCATTCGCATAGGAATATTTTTAAATATGCTTAGTGATTCCAAAATACAGATAATTTTGTACGCCCACACTATATTGAAGATAAAAAATGTTCAAATTGTGTGTGTGTGTGGTCTGGAACTCCGAAGATAAAAATTTCAATCACAAATAAGTAGAATATTCCATAATAAAAAATAAACAAAAAATAAGAGCAATAAAAATTCTCAGTAGGCAGTCAGGCAGTAAATTTCCACCGCTTAACTAATTATCGCCATGGCCCATGAGGTCAGAAAGACCTCGCTAGAGATCCCCAAAGCCCGTCGAAGGACGGTATGGATTAAATCGAGGACAAGCGCTTCCTATTCGAAAAACCTTCAATTGAGTCTCGTGACTAATCGAACCGTTTTTTAATTATCTTCCGATTTTAATTGAGGCCAGATTCTCACTGTAAGCGTGACGATTGTGAGTTTGATTCTCATTGTAGTAATTATTTATATTTAAGCTCACTCTGGTAACAAGACAACGAGCAGCGTTAAGTTTAAAGACTCAACGTGAAATGTCTTGGAAATAGAGGAGTGGTGAACGCAGTGTCTTAACACTAGGCATACCCTGCTATTTTCGGAATAAGGAATAAGCTAAAAAAATTATATTGCGCATAAAACAGAGAGTGGAGAGCGAACGTAATATGTTATTCACTACTTTTAGCTTAATTTTGTGTTGAAATGAAAATATGTAAAATATAATGTAGAGGCCAGTCGTCGCGCAGGGGCACAAGTGTCTGACTGTGCCGAGACTGGTTGTAGGATCGATCCCCACTCGAAGAAATTTAATATTTTCATTTATTCGCTCTTGTCTCTAAGCAAAGTGCGGCGTTGAGTTCCGCCAATGCATTCAGAATTCGGCGGAAAATGGAGAACAGTGCCTGAGCACTAGATTCCCTCTGCCTACTTTCTTGAGTGCGGGAAATAGCTTGAAGCTGATTTTGTTTTCTTTAAATATAACATCAACCACGGAAATCGTATTCAAAACAGACAAAAGCAACAAGTACATTCGTACGTCACTACTTTAAATACCTCACTAAGTATTATTATGCAAAATTGTGCAAAACGACAATCATTTTGTCCGAATTTGGATCAAAATTGTGTTAACGATATCCGCTTCGCCATATTATGTACGTGAGTCACTGTCTCGCTCACACCTGGAAGGAAGAGAGAGAAAGTAAACAACTCTTGCGCAACATGACGTCATCAATAAACCCGCTACAGTCAAAACACACAACAAATAAAAATAAGTTTGTTTTTTTTTATTGATGCCTTATTTCGTAATAATTCACATAGCTGAGGTGTCCGAGTGGTTAAGGAGTTGGACTTGAAATCCAATGGGTTCTACCCGCGCAGGTTCGAATCCTGTCCTCAGCGGTTTTTTTGTTTCTTTATTAGTAACCAAATGATTTTTTATATTCTTGTGTTATTATTTTTATTTATATTTTTTTCTAATGTTATCAATTATATATTAATTCAAAATTATTTAGCTATATTTTCTAAATATTGTATTTAGAATACGAATATACCATAGTTCTTACAATAAATATCTCACCTTTTATACATACTAAAAACATTACTGTATACGCTTATACGTTTTCTAAATTGGTATTTTGTATAGATAAGTGTGGAATAACATTTTGAAAAGTGATAAAAAATGTTACTTCTGTATAACTACTATCTAAATACAAAAGAAATCTTATACAATTTACTTCAAAACATACACACAAGTATTAAAAAAATCCTATATTAAAAAAAATACATATTATATAGCCTTAATTTTAAATTGGGATGTAAAGCAGAAAAGGAGGATCTTAAAAAGTAATGGGATGGCCCATAAACTTTACTACTACAGCGCTACGCGACCTGTCTCTAAATGTCGTCAGCTCCCTCCTCCATACACGTGTAAAACTTACTGGAACTTGATTATTTGGACAAAACGGAAAAAAATACTATCCTTGCACCTACCTATCTGGCAGAGAAAGGAAAAGATATAGTGTTAGATTAAGACACTTCGTTTTCCTTTCACTCACTAGCTGATTTCGCTATATAAGTTCGCTAATTTGGTTATACAAATTATAGCGTTGGGCTTCCAGCGACCATTTCATTATTTTTTAATTAACCCTAAGTTATAAACCTAGTTGCTTTTAAGATGGCCACTTCAAAACCTAATATTTGTAAAGTTCACCTAAGGGAAGTATGAATGGTAAGAAAGGAATTTTGAAAAATATTTCCCCAAGGGACAATTTATGAAATATTATGTTAAAATTTGACATTTTAGTCAATGTTTATTCATTTTTACAGATTGTAACTCACTTATTTCGATAATCATCAATCAATCTCAAGGAAAAAACACCACACGGGCAAAGCCGCGAATGTCAATGTAGTATCTGATTATAAACGTGGACGTAGGAATTATATCGACTTACCTCATATAATATATTAAAAAAGTCAAAGATTTATTTGGCATTGTGTGAAAACTTTCTGTATTATTTAAGAACTTCTACGAAGAAGGGTCTGAAAGGGTCGAAAGTGATATGAAGTTTTTAAATAAAATACGAATAGACTACAATGACGTACATTCTGCAAATAGTTAAGCTTATATTTCATATTATTTAATTTAACAAGAACCTCTACTTAAAGCTAAAAGCTTTCCCTGTAAGTGTTTTTAAACTTTATGGTGGGACTCTCTAGATAAGCCGTAACGCCGTAAACGCCGTATTGTGTGACTAGTAATTGTAATAAAAGTATGTAAAAAGAATAATTACGTTTAAAGGAAATAATAAAATATTTTTGACACTGCTCTGAAATTCGTTGTAACATATACCACGCTACGCATTTTGCTATTTAAATAATATTTTGGTTTAGTTACACGTTGTTTTCCGCACATCTACGTTCCTCATTTTCCACCAATTCTAAAGAATTCGGTGGAAAGGTAAGGAGTTATTAAGTTGCACAATTCAACGCCACGGTTTGCCTCATTACCAAAGTGAAGGAATACGCGTGGGAATCGAACCCTGCACAGTCACGTTAATAATCACACGTTTGTACCTCTGCGCCAAAACGGAGACCATAATGAAGGTATATCTTTGATCAATTTTAGGCTTCCAGACACGTGTACTAAATTTCTTAATTAATGTTATTTGTTTATAAATTGGAAACTGAAACTTATTTGGAGATGATCATTTATTTAATTTAAATGAGATTCTGGAGGCATTACATGGCGGAGCTCGACCCCGCGTTTTGCCTCGAAATCAGAGCGAAGAAATGAAAATATAAATTTAAATAAATATTTTATTTCCTCAAATAGGGATCGAAGTCACAACAAGTTGCATTGACAGTCGCACTTATGCCCCTGCGCCACGACTGGCCTCCATACAATAATACAATAGTAGCTATTTTATTATAATGAGGCCCTTATATATAGATATTATCATATTCTTGTAAATGATATAAAAGCAGACACAAACAACCATTTACGGTTGACTCTAATTGTGCTAATACATGCTTAGGGAAGGATACTTTACCCATGTACGGTACTTTCAAATTATGAAATAAAACAATTTATTTACCAAAACGTACGGCGATAATTTATACAAATAAAAAACACCAGTTTCACGCAGTATTCTGCACACAGCAGGAAAGACAGAGGGAACCCAGTGTTAAGACACTCCGTTCCCAACTTTCTACCGAATTCTGGAGGCACTACGAGTTGAGTGGCAAAACTCAACGCCGCGACACCAGAGCGAACAAATGGAAATATACGCGTACATAAATAATTCACTTCCTCGAGTAGGGATCGAATCCACAACACATCGCGTTACAATCACACCCATGTGCCGTTGCGCCATGACGTCCTCAATTTTACAAGTAACTACTTAAATATCCGGGAGCGAGTCTAAATTTACTACAAGTATGAAACAGCAAACAGTTTCACGCTTTTTCCCGCAAAGAGGGATCCAATTTAATAAAGCTAGTGTCAAGACACTCCGTTCCTTACAGTCCTTTATAAGTTCGAGACAGAGCTCAAATTAAAATAATTCCGAGTAAGAATTGAACCCACAACTACAGTTACAGGGAGACGTTCTACCAATGCGCCACATCAAATACGTCTAGTTATCAAGAATAAAGGCAGCTTTCAGATGATGTAATCATTATATATCTACAGGTAACAATAAACATTCCTTAGAGAGCGAGCTGATCGTACTGCGACAGTAATGAGGTGTAACTTTCACTTTTGTGATCCTCAAGCTGATTAAAATATTTACAATACAACGTGGGCTGGTAGTTGATACTAATGAATAAGTAATGTTTGCATTTTAAATTGAAAGTACTTTCATCTTTTGAAAGTACTTTGAAAGAATATTAAAATAATCTAAACCATAAAAGAATGATCGAATCGGACGGAAATTGAGCGGCATTCTTACCTAATATTATTTTTCTCTGCCTTTCCTGCTATTTGCGGGATACAGCGAGATATTATTACTAACAGATCGAAAATTAGCTCTAGTTAGCAAACACGCATTGTCTCTCAATAAGTTTTGGGTTCCAAACTCTATATAAAATATTAAAACAATATGCTAAGGTAAAAATCGAATTCGTTAGGAACAGGTGAACTAGCAAAAATATTCCTACACGTATCTATGCCACGTCCGACATCGTGCCTTTACAGCGCTGTAAAAGTTTTATGCGGTCGTCGCTCGTTTCGCTCACACTGATAAGCGGGGCGGGAAAGATAAGCTGTGACCAATAGATTGCTACTAAAACTCAAGATAACATATTAACTATGTATATGTTCCGGAATCCCTGATCCCAGGCCTCCCAATCGAGGAAATATTTTTTATATGCGCGGATTGCAGCGCGGTGTTAAGTTCCGCTACTTAACACGTAATGCCTCCAGAATTTAGCAGAATATGGGGAACAGGGTGTCTTAGCAATAAGTTCCCTCTGCCTACTCTGCTGTGTGCGGGATATAGCGAGAAGCAAAAGAAAATAAATAAATAGTCCGGAATTAAATTATGTGTTAATTACTTTTATATAAAAACATTATTTTCCGTAATTAATATTCGCCTTTGGCGGTTTCAATATATGTATAAAATATATTTTATTTGTTTAAAACCTTTATAGAGTAACGTTTTCCAATTTTTATCTGAAATTTTCCTTTTAAAGATAAACATTATTTATAATCAATTCAGTATGATATTTTTAAACTAAATAAAGTTATCTCAATTTTAAATCAATAATAGGT
>DWGR01005830.1:0-10115 GCA_018247715.1 Heliconius burneyi
TTGATAAAAAATATTATCGTAACAAGATAGTGGATATCTATAATCTATATAATATGTAATATTGCGCTTGTGACTAGGTATATGTTTTATGGTCAGGTTGTATTTTTGTTTATTTTTATTTACCATAGTAAAACAATTAAAAATATTTAAAAAAAAAGAAGAAAGTAATCAGTTTTACGCTATATCCTTTTAAGACTCACTGTTCCCCGCTTTCTGCAGAATTCTGGGGGCATTGCGTGTTGAGTGGCAGAGCTCAAGGTCACGCTTTGTCTTGACATCAGAGCGAATATGAATATTAAATTTTCTCAAATGGGGACCGAATCCACATCAGTCACATACTTGTGCCCCTGCGACACGACTGGCCTCTATATTAAAAGATAACTTATAAACTACGTAATTAGAAATTAAACTATAGATATAATATTTTTACTTTGTATTGGTTTGCGTGTAAGCTTGATAGCGAAACCATTTTGCCAAACGATATAGCGGCATGTAAAAATATTTTTATACCACTTTCATGACCGTTCGTCCGTCCTTTTCAAAATATCTTGGCAACTCTCCAAGATTGCATTATATTTGCTCATCGACATGTGGAAGTCACTTCTTACTAATGAGGAAGGTGTGTTTTATATTTATAAATGTGAATTGAAAGACTATTTATGTATAAGAGGCATACCTGACGCAGGAACAAATACATGTCAGTGTATACGACGGTTGTGGGTTGCATGCCCATTTGGGAGAGGAAAAATTTTATATTTTTATTCTTCGGTTACATTAACGAGGCGCGGCGTTGAGTTTCGCCTTTCGCTCCAGTTTCCTTCTGCCTATCCTGCTATGTCTGAGATGCAGTGTGAAGCTAAAAAAATATTTAACCTTTACTGTGTAAGTTGAGCTAATGATACTCCATTGTCAAGTTTTTGTCTGTTTTTAAGACAGGGTTGTCTCTGCCTATTCTAAAATATAATGTCTCAAGAAATAATAGGTCGAGGCAAAATTATTTTCTCATTTTTAATGTATTATTAGTAATCAAGTTGTAATTAATCAATTTCATCACTAAATGACATTCTGAAGGTGCAATAAATAAAAAAAAATCTAGTTCCCGCCATTTTTCAAATTGTATTTCAAGCAAGCAAAATGAACGTATGTGACTAAGAAATTCGGTACATTTTAAAGTTTTATTACAGAAAAGGTAAAAATGCTACGAACGCCGCGAATAAAATATATGCGGCTTAAGGATACGGTATCAATAAGAGAAGCACAAATGTGGTTCAAGGGTTTAAGTCTGGAAATTTTAGTGTGAAAAATGAGGTTAAATATAACGAAATATTTTCCTTTGTATGAAAAATACGAATATACTTTTGCCCCGACCGATTTAAATTTGATTGTCCACCTCATATAAATCGATTTCTTATACATTTTTTATTGATGATTAGTTCGCTGCAACAATGTCATATGGATATTCTCAATGCAAATTGTTAAATGTTTTTATCTCTACTTTGGTAAAGGTGCAGCGTTGAGTTTCGCCTTTCATCATGCAATGTCTTGAAAATCGGGCAGAAAGCGGTCTCTTCTTACTATGCTATACGTAGCAAAATGCATATTTATTGACATCATGGAAGCATCATTTGTTTATACATGTCCGTTTATATATGTCCGTAATACTGGCTATCCTTCTAATATTAAAAATGTGAAAGTTTATAAGTGGTTATTTGTTCCACTTTAATACAAAACCTATTGAACAGATTTTGATGAAAATGTACAGTAGTATGGTTTATAATTCAGAATAATACATAGGCTAAAATTTATGTAAATATTTTGTATAATATTGTTATAATATGTATAACAATAAGTGTAACCGGGCGAAAATATACTTTGTTTAATACATAAGAGTCCGGGGCCGTCTCGACTTTGAGACACAAGCGTAAACTGTAAACGCGACGGTTTTAGGTTCGATTCCCACTCGGGGAAAAGAAATATTTAATATTTGAATTTTTACGTTCAGTCTTAATACGAATAGAGTCTTAAATTTGGTTTCCCAGATCCTGTGTGCCTACCCTGCTATGTCATACAAATGACATACAAATTTCCATTTCGTGCCCCACTGCCAAAATATAGCAATTGGTTTATCTGCATATCGTTGTAGATAATAGAACACACGATAAGTTTATCTTAAACCATCAAGGTTCTGCTGGTACAGTATGGTCAACGAGTCGTGGTAGCTTTGAAGTTAGATTTTCTGAAGGGTTGCGTGAATTATACAGTCTACCGCAAATCCAGGATGGCCAAGACTCTTTGACCGTACTGTACTGAGTGTAGTACGGGCTTATTAAATTGATGCACTAGTTCCACTTTGTATGGTTGTATTTAAGTGTTAAGTGTATAATGGGTCATGAATGTGTGGCTGACGTATTAACGTTGTTTACCTTTTTGTTTTATTTTTAGCTAAATCTTAGTTACTCAATTTATCTTGTAAAGTATTTCCTTTTTTCTCTCTCTCTCGTAAATGATTAATTAATTTACATAAATTTATGAAAATTTTCTAGAATTTTCCGAGTAGAATAATAAATTTCAACCTACAATCCTTATGTATAAATGAGAATCTGAATTGCGTCTAAGAAAAAAGTTTCAATTGTAATTGCAAATTTTATAATATTTTAGCTCAGTGTTTCATACTAAGTATTATAACTAAAAAACTACAGTATAATTTATATTTGTTTTTTATACAAAGAAATGATTAGATATTATTACTTGAGTAGTTAGATATAACAGTAGATACGGTTGCCAGGCGTCTAGAATTGTTGTAATTCACCTGTAGAAAGTTGCTATTTCATCAAAGAAAATTACCAGCTTTGATGAGATGATTACTTTTACTTACCTTTTACTTTTCTTACAACATTAAAACTATAATATTGCGACTGTAACGCGACGGTTGTGGGTTCGATCCCCTCTCGAGGAAATTAAATATTTATATACATACAAATTAAAATATAATAATTTTTTCGCCTTCGTGTTGAGGCAATGTGAGCAGCGTTGAGTTACGCCACTCAACACGCCATGCTTCCAGAATTCGGTGGAAAGATGATTTTAAATTTTAATATATATACATACGAGTATAATAGTTAAAACTCTTTCCTTACCGACAATGCACAATTAAATGATTGTCATCTATGCAGCGTAGAAACTGGATATTTGTCACATAGGTTCCTGGGGGTGTGTAGAGGAACACTAAGGGTAAAGTAGAGGGTAGGTTGTAGGCGATAAATAATGTTATACTCGTATACAATTTACCATTCAGTCCGGCTAATATCTTTTACATTATGTAACTTGATCGACTTTACGTCAAAGATTGATTTGCGTAGATAAAACAGGAAATCGTTAATATTTTATATGTAATTTTTGATATTTAGTAAAAGTTACACATCATTCGTGGCTTAAAAATAAATATAAAAGAGTGTAGAAGACGGTCACGTACAAATACATTATTAACATGTTTATTAATATTTGAACAATCTTGGTGCTGATGGCCACTCTCAATCAGCATGCTAAATACACGAAATAAGCAGAAAAATTTACTACAAAAACAACAAAAAATTATGGTCACTAAAATACATTTTGTAAGGACTTATCTAAATAATTATTTTGTCGTAAATTAATATTATAAAACAAAGTTATTCTCGTTTATGTACTTTAAAATATAATTTAATTTTAAAAGCAAAAGTTTTGAGGAACATTCAAAGTAGACACCAAAATACTATTAGATGAAACTATTTTTATCGAATTCGATTGCATGTCACGATTGTGATTATTAATATTTTATAAACTCACATTCTATTCTATTCTATTCATACATACTAGTAATATATACAATCAGATCCTATCAGAATTGTGAAAGTTTACAAAAAAATTAAATCTAGTGTTAAGACACCCGTTCCCCACTTTCTGCCGAATTCTGGAAGCATTGCGTGTAGAGTGACAGAACTTAACGCCGCGCTTTGCCTCGAATCCAGAGCGAAGAAATTGAAATATGAACGTAAATAAATATTTCACTTCCTCAAGTGGGGATAGAACCTACAACTATCGCGTTACAATCAGCCTCAGCATAAATCATAATGCAATTAGAATAATGTTTATATTCTTGGACACACACATTTTCTCGTATTACATACAACTTAAATAAAAATAGATTTGTTTTCAGAGTGGAATATCTTCGGGGGAATCAAAAGCTGCAGAAAGAACCTTAGATGAAATTAAGGTTTGTAATTTTTAAAAACATGTACTATAAAAGAAATCTTCAGATAAACAAGAAAAAGAAGAAAAGTAAGGAAAACAAAGATTATCTCAAGTAGTGTGCATTTTATAATTGTTTTAAAATGTGTTTTTCGTTCAGCGCCATCTATTTTACTTTATAAGTACTAGTTTCTAAAAACAAGCATGTTGGTATCGCCATCTTTTATGCGTTGATGGTATCCACGTAGTTTCAAATTTTTCCGCTAGATTGTGCTGTATAGTCTTCTGTTACCTAAATAGTTCTCTTAATATATTTAAAATTATTAGTGACATATACTTTTTGGTGTTTTTTTTTAATTATGATGAAAACTCGAAATCTTTATTTTATATTCTAAAAGTAGGAAGTACTTGAAAATATGCTTTAACTGTTGACAAAACTACATTATTTTATTATCTCAACAATGCAAGCGTTTATTCAAACATAAATAAGTTATTTAAATAAAAAAGCATT
This sequence comes from Heliconius burneyi, assembly GCA_018247715.1. Taxonomy (NCBI): domain Eukaryota; kingdom Metazoa; phylum Arthropoda; class Insecta; order Lepidoptera; family Nymphalidae; genus Heliconius; species Heliconius burneyi. Next base: position 4,739 of record DWGR01005830.1, read on the forward strand.
TATTACAAGTTTTATGAAATTTCATGACAAAAATTGTTGGTATGCCTGTCTGTGAACCTGCATTTTTACCGTTATCAACTGAGCCAAAGTTGATAATGCATCTAACACAATTTCAATATACAGCTGTACTCCGTAAAACACGGGAGATGCGTAAAATACCAACAAGATTGACCAATTTTTTAACAATTTTAAAGTATCATTCTACACTTGGGAAAGAAAAATACTTATTTAGAAAACATATAAAAATTTAAACATAGCTGGACTCGAACCCGCGCCTCCTGGAAACCGTCCAATTTTATTTTCTAAATAAGTAAAATTGACCAACATAGAACAGAATGACAATGAGACTTTTTCACTTTTTTTTTAAATTAAAAAAGTTTGTTTGGTTGAACGTTCTGATCTCAAGTACTGGTTAAAAATAAGATTCCTATGAATTGAGACTCTCTTTTTTTAAAGTCGGTTAAAAATATTTTTTGTGACGGGTAGTGTTGACAATTTTGATATCTCGTCACATTAATCGTTTCTATGTAACGCATCCAAAGCCATTGTGGCGCAGGTTTCAAAGCGTGCGACTATAACCGCAACGGTTATGGGTTGGACCCATTCGGCGGGTGAAATATGTATTTAATATTTTCATTTTTCTCGTTCTGGCCTCGCCGCTTTAAATGCAATGCTTTAAAAAGTCGATAATTAGGGAATGTACTTAACACTTAGTTCCCATCTTCCCTCTAATCAAGATAAAAAAAAATAAGTAATCCTTTCAGCGTCGCCAGATTTTTTCTAGGTGTAAAGCGGGATTTTTAAAGAATTTAAGTAAAAAAGCTAAAGTTTAATAATAAGAATTTTATTAATTATTTACAATTTTTCTTCCAATGGTAATAGAAATCAAAATAAAATGTTTTTTAATAGAATAACGTCGCTATGCTTAAAAACTATATTGTTTTGATTTACCATATGTAACGCACTTAAGTCTTCAGAATTACATAACTTACGACTGTACTTATTTGTTTAACGTTACTAATTAAAATCTTAAAATAATAAAAACAGATTTTTCACAGTACGTGGAATAATCTGTGAAAAGCGGAACAATGCCTGTCACGATCGAGACATGTGATGTTTGGTCTAAAAAACGGGACGTTCCGCCAAAATTCGGCAACGCTGAACCCATTGTACCTACTAACTATCGAAAAGTATTCGAATCGTTGTCGATACCAATTTATATAGGATGTTGTTCAATTCTTATATAAATTGTAATCGACAACGATTCGAATACTTTTCGATAGTTATTCGTGCTTGGGCTACAGATATTAGAAATTTCCATTTGACCACGCACGCGAAGCCACATGCAAGAGCTACTTTAAATAAAAGGAATAATAACCCAAATGCTACCATACTCGTACCGTACATACAACGTTATATCAACAAGAACAGTAATACATGAATTTTTCAATTTCGCATTATCACCGCGCGTCGGACGAATCGTTTCGCACCAACATTGTAAGACGCGAGGTGACGTCAAAGAGCGTTGAGTGCACTCGACGACCACCCAGCGCGTGTAAATAAACTTTTAATAGCGCCGAATCGAAAAACTCCATCGGAATTGTGTTTTTTATGTTGTGTGTGTTGTGTTTGTGGTGTTTATTATGAAAGTGAAATAATATTAGATGTTATAGAGCTGTGTGTATTGCTTAGGCCAGTCGTGGTGCAGGGGACAAAGTGTTGCAGCACATAGACTGGTTGATCAATCCCCACTCGAGGAAAGAATATCTATTTAAATATATATTTTCATTTCTTCGCTCTGGTGTCGAGGTTTGCAGTGTTGAATTCCGCCACTCAACAAGCAATGCTTCCAGGATTTGGCGGAAGTGGGGAACGGAGTGTCTTATAACACTAGGTTCCCTCTGCCTACCCTACTGTGTGCAGGATACAGCGTGAAGATAGATAGATATACGTCCAGGAACTATTCAATACGAACTGAAAAATTATAAAAGTTGGCATCATAAGACGTCATCATTGACGTTCTACCCAGACCAGGGCCAAAGACAACCTCCACTAGTTTCTAAAATAATGCACAAATGAAACATTGTTTATATTAAATATTAAGTCAGGGGTAGAAGAAAACAATAGAATGTGTTATGTGTATGAGTGTAGTCTGCCTTGAGAGACTTCTCTCTCTCTTTCTCATCTTTCATACTGGATATTAAACGGGACCTTAGAGCTTAAAAAAACCTTTAACTTAATTCACATAATGTGTCTTAAAAATATCAACTTTAATTCAAACGCCATTGATTTTTTGATACAAATTAAGAATTGTATATAGTCAAAATTTAACATTAATTATTTAAGAGGACGATTAAAAAAGATAAAATAACGGTTATCATGTAGGTTTCCATGGATATACATGGATTTAAATACTTGTATAATAGCAATAGTGTAAGATATATCTTAGATCTTTATGAATGAAGTGTTTTTTGGCATTTTGTACACCTGAAAATTAGCGAAGAATCAAATCAAATCAGCTTCACGCTGTATCTTGCACACAGCAGGTAGGCAGAGGGAACCTAGGTTTTAAGATTCCGTTCCCGACTTTCTGCTGAATTCTGGAGGCATTGCGTGTTGAGTGGAAATATAAACGTAAATAAATATTTCACTTCCGTGGGCATCGAACCCACAACCGTCGCGTTACAGCCACGCCCTTATGCCGCTGCGCCACGACGGCCTTAAAATTTATCAACGGAATTTATAATTTATCAAAACGAATGCAGTACCTTAACTTTGTACATATCCCTATATAAGTACTACTTGTCGATGTATCGCGCCCTATAGTGAGTGAAGTGGAACTAAAAATAACATTAGTCATATTTTAGCTTGTAGTTTTAGATGAAAGTGTCTAACAATTCCGTTAGTGTCGCTTGTTTTGTTAAGTTTTTATGAAATAATTGTATTTATATTCATTCAATTATCGTATATAACTGAGGGTTGTTTTCGTAGCTCACGCCGGATTATAAAATCACCGTCAGTGGGCAAAGAGCGGTACATCGATTCAGCCAAACGCGTATCGTCCTATAGTTTGACGCGGCTGACTGTTACACCGATGGTGTTGAGACTTTAAGGGTTGTGATAAGTAAAATTTTTAAATAATATGTCTCAGAAGATTAGGTTATATAGGAATATCATTGTTTTTTTAATAAAGCTATACGTAAAGAGCAGCTAAGAAATTTAGATGTATGAGGTGAATAATCTGAAAAGTTCTCCATGTGGAGAACTTTTCTTATCTCACTTTTAGGCAACTATTTTAAAATTTTTCAAATTTAATTTCAGTAAACAAAGTCAGTATAAAAAATGCAAACCACAAATTGATAATTCACATTTCCCATTCAAATAAATATGAAAACAGATACGAAGCGACTCGACGGCGACGGTGTAACGGGAACCTTACCCCGTATTTTGTAGTCTTTTACCGTCCCCCATATCGGGCATTTGAAATATGAACGGGTGCGTGCGGGGACGAGGATGGAGGGGGGAGTGGGGCGTTGTGTAAATATTGGCAGATGTGAGTGGATGGCTGCAGCGAGGCGCCACCCCTGCACGCACCCCGCAAGCACCCCGTACGCACCTCGCACGGCAACGAGGACGTCCCGCTTATACCTACGTTTCAACGATTTTGAATCCTAACTGACTTTATCCTACTTTATGTTGGGATTTGACTGGTGTTAGATATGAATATACGAGTATGTCGGAATATTTTAATTTTAGAGGAGTAGTGACAGCATTTTGTTATTTACGTCTCGCAATATATATGTAGACATTACATTGATACTTATGTTTGAATGCGTCGAGCTGCATTTTTGGCCACTGGCCCCACCTTCCAGTATTCGGCACTGGAGGAATTGTGTGTCCAGTGGCGTAACTTAACGCCACGCTTAGCCTAGACACCAGAGTGAATAAATGAAAATAATGAATATTTCATTTCCTCGAGTACGAATCGTACCCACAACTTGTCGCGTTTACAGTCACGCTTGTGTCCCTCCGCCAAGACTTTTTAAAAGTTCTGTTTAAATTACTTTTTCTAACTTTTAAATAAATTACTAATTTTCAACACTAATACTTCATTTTTCCAAAAAAGTTCATCTTTTTATTTAAAAGATTAAAATGAACCAGTTTTTTCCATAGTCAAATATTAGCTATTTAAAAGTTTAAACTCTCGTTCCGTGTAAATATTTTAATTAGCTTCCTTTGAGATTCCTTGAAGTCTCTAAAAGCTTTAATAACAGCACTTAAAGGAACGTAAATTTAAGTATTCTACACCCACAGATACCTAGTGGATACCTATCTCAAGTCTGAGATCCGATAATCACTCGCTAACCAAAGGTAACGTAGGCGAGTTTGTCTGTCTCATTAGCGCCAGTGGCGCAGCGATCGTAATAAGTTAATTGTGCGAAAACTTCACACCAGTAATGGGTTGTAGCGCTAAACCTCGCTATATATACGTTGTGGTATATGCGGTGTTAAACGAACCTGTCTTGTATCCTGTACCTGCTGTTCAACTACTGAGGGCTCCTGACTTTGATTGTGTTGTTTTTTTTTCAATTATTAGTTAATTATAAATTTATAGATAGGCCAGACGTGAGATCAACTGGTTGTAGGTTCGATTTCCACGATTGATTGACGTTCGAGGAGATGATACGGCGTGAACCTGATTTTTTTAAAATAAATTTTTGAATGTGATTGGGAAATAGATAATTGTGGGTTTGATCCTTACTGGGAAACATGAATTATTTGGTTCCCTGCTCTGAGGAGACAAAGTGCGGAGTTGAGTTCAGCCTTTCAATATACAATATCTCGAATGTGTTCAGAAGGCGGAGTTGTTGTCTAATGTGCATTGTAATTTAGTGCATTATGGAAGAGATATTTTAAACTTATGTTATTCATATTAAGTGTATAGATTTGATAATCTAAAATAAGTTTGTTTTACTTACTGTCAATTAGATAATCAATGTAAAATAAGCTTTTTACTCCTCAGTATTTTTACACTTCTTAAATGAGAGTTTTATTCGGATTAATCGAGTATATTTTTGTATTCAAAAACACATTAACGACGAATAAATCGATTAAAATAGTTTAATTGAAAATAGCGAATGTATTTTGCGATAAAATTGATCTGACGAATTACTTCATTAAATCAAAAATTAATGTAAATTATTTCACAAAGATAAATAAAACACATTTAGTATCATATCATCACGACTGAATCTAGAGATATTTCATGGGGGAAGCCTGGACATCAACTTTGAGCATATATGTTCATGTAAAGTTATTTTTTTAATTTTCCAGAGCAAATTCTTTGTTAGTAAAATTTTTGGGGTGGGCACAGCCC
>DWGR01005831.1:0-10115 GCA_018247715.1 Heliconius burneyi
GCGAGCGTTCAGTACTAGCAAACTGACTGAACAGTCGTCCTGGCCCCAAACTAAGGAACTTAGAAGGATGCCATCGTCTTCTTCCTAAAAATTAATAACGTTTTTTCAGATTCACCATGTATTCTGTACTTCACTGGGAAGGTAAAGAATGCTTGGGAACTTATGACTCTCCGCTCCCATTAAAATATTTTGTGTCGAATTCTCGAGGCATTAAGAAGTTAATGGCGTAATCGAACGCCGCGTTTCGCTTAGTTACCCAAGGGAAGAAATGAAACTAGTAATTATTTATTTTCCCTCCAATTGGGAATCAAATTCACGATCGTTTACAGTCACATCTCATGAAAATAATAATTTGGTTAACCCACTGAGCGTAAGTTTTATTGTTAAGTTTTAATGTTTTTAAGTAAGTTGTAAATGTGTCAAGTGTCTGTAAATGCGTTTTATGTGTTTATTTACGTGATTTTATGTGGCATTGTAATTCCTAAACGTATACATTCTGCATTTGGTTGTAAGCGTAACGGTTGTGACTTTTATACACATTCAGACAAGACAAAGCTGGGCGTCGAATTACACCACTCAACGTGCAGTGTCTCGAAAATTGATGATGCGTGGGGAACCCTACCCCGCTTAGTGACCAATTCAGCGTCAAGATAATTGCAATTATAATAAACACGATTTTTAGCTTAAGTTATTATTTCAATTTTTTTTTATTTTCTGAAGAATAAAATTGTAAATTAATTCAATTTACGCCATGCTAAGTGTGTTGCATTCAATTCAATGTTGTTACATTGCTTTTGCTGCACTTAGCATGGTTTCTTGACCCCAGACAGGTAATTAGAGGTACCTACTAAAGTATAATATAGCAAAGTCACAACAAGAAAGATAATTATATTTATATTACTAACTTTAATTAACTGCCACTTAGACCAATCGCTCATTGGCACAAATGTATGAACGTAAACGCGACCGGTTGTGGGCTCGATCCCCAACCGAGGAAATGAAATATTTATTTAAATTTATATTTTCATTTCTCTGATGTCGAGGAAAGCGTGTCTGCCACTTCCGCCACTCAAAAAGCAATGCTTCCAGAATTTGGCGGATAAATATGGAACGGAATATCTTAACATTATGTTCCCTCTGCCTAACTTGAAGTGCATTATTTATTATGATTTATTTATTTATTTAAATCCAAATTACTTACGATAGCACCAGGTCGGGCAATGAATACCGGCTCGCTTGGATAGCACTGCGGCTCGTGCCAAATTAAATAATCACCGGATTTTGTATCCACTTTGATTATCTGAACATAAAAAATATCTTATACAACACCCTTAAAGTATTATTACTAGGCCGTCGTGGCGCAGCGGCACAAGGGTGGGACTGTAACGCGACGGTTATGGGTTCGATCCTCACTCGAAAAAGTGAAATATTGATTTACGTTCATATTTCTATTTCTTCGCTCTGGTGTTAAGGCAAAGCGCGGCAATGAGTTCTGCCACTCGACAAGCAATACCTCCAGAATTCGGCAGAGAGTGAGGAACGAAGTGTTACAGTAGGTTCCCTCTGCCTACCCTACTGTGTACGGGAGACGTGACGGCGTGAAGCTGAATTGATTTTAATTATCGGACATGTAGAACAATAAAGTACGTTATCTGGAATAAATAAATGAACGTTCCAGGAATGGAACACGGTAGATTCTATTATAAGAGCTCCAGAAATTTAAGAAGACACTTTAAATACTCCGTTATACAAAACATGTTTGGGGTTTTCGGTTATTGAGTGTATTTTAAGTTATATTAATAAAAAATAAATAAATCTGATAATTTCTCACCGATCCCACATTTTCTTTATCCACATCTGATCCAATACCATAGAAGTATCTGTAAGGGCGTCCTGGAAGTATATGTTTATGTACCTATACATCTATCAAAAGACTATTATAGATATTTATTATTTGACATTGAGTTCCGCCACCCAACACGCTTTGTCTTCAGAATTTTATGGGGAGTGGGGAACGGAAGTAACCCAATGACCAGAATGTTAACCTAACTTAACTGTAGGTTCTCAGGTTTCCTTAGCCCACCATGCTACGTGGGGAATATAGACAAAAGTATATTCTCAATATTATAATTTTGCTCATAATGATTTTGTCATGATTATTAAAATCTAAGTGGTAAAAAATAAATTGATATCAAGAGTATAGATATGTATCTATATAAGAAAGGAAAGGAGTTAAGACCTCTTTTTATCAAGTTTTAGTAAAAAAAAGATAAGAATAGATATAGACCGTTGTACAATTCGTAATTGATTCTTGGCGCTTCGACTCCAACGTCAGCTATAAGTTTCGTTTCTACATGACTCTGAGGAGGTGCATCCAGTGGAATTTCGATCCTTTTTGGTCGACTTTGAACCCATTGTGCATAGTCTGGATTCTGTTGCATTGACTGTGAAAATGTTAAAAAAGTATTATCTTTAATATTTTTAAAGTGTTTCGCCACACACAGAAAAAGATATACTTTTTTAGAAAACATATAAAAGTATGAACGCAGCGGGATTTTAATCCACTCCTCTTGGAAACTGGCTTTGCTTTCACGTATGATTCAGTGGTCAGAGAGGTAAAAAATATTTCTTAGTAACGGAATACATCATCTTCACGCTGTATCCCGCACACATCAGGGTAGGAATACATCATGGACGATTCCGACTCACACTTGACTTTTCTTCCTATGTTCCATATTCTTAACGAAGATATTTATGATATATACGAGTATATTTATTAAAACATAGAAAGGAGCTAGTCGTGGCTCACACTCACACGCTTGTACCCCATAAGCACGTGACTGTAAACGCGAAAGGATGTGTTCCCCCTTTCCCCCTCCCCTCCCCTACCCTGTTTCATAGGGGATACAGCGTATCGGTAAAGAATATGATATAGTAAAACAACTTACTTTTAAAGCTTCAATATACATTGCATCTAAAATTTTAGTGTCTTTGTATGAGCAGAAGTCAATGTTCACTTTTCCATCGATTTCGAAACAATTTATTATGTGCATGAAGAATATTGTGTTTGTTTTGTAGCGGGTTTCAACGCCTGTCTCTCGGTGTATTAATATTATATTTGTCTAAAAAAATATAATTAAAGTAATAAAAATATTATCCTATTACAGGTTATTTAGTTTGTTACAAGACGCGGCTTCGAGTTCCGCTACTCATCATACAATATCTCGAAAATTGACGAACGGAGTGTATTAACACTAGGTTCCCTCTGTGTATATACATGTGAGATCATGGGTATATTATACATTTGGACCCTTATGACTTTAGCAGCAAACTAATATTTGTGTGTAAATTTTTATTTTACATTCTTGATTAATTTACTTTTATGTTAAGTACAAATGAACTATATAAACAATATAGAGGCCGTCGTGGCGCAGTGGCACAAGGGTGTGACTTCGTGCGCTGCAAAATCGAATGGTTGAGGGTTGGATCCCCACTCGAAAGTTTGAAGAAGTGAAATATTTATTTACGTCGTTATTTCCATCTCTTCGCTCTGGTGTCGAGATAAAAGCGCGGCGTTGAGCTTGCCACTCAACAAGCAATGCCTCCAGAACTCGGCAGAAAGTGGGGAACGGAGTGTCTTAACACTAGGTCTCTCTGTCTACCCTAATATGCGGGATACAGCGTGAAGCTAAAAATAAAACTATATAAACATTCATATAAAAGTATTAATTATTTTGTTATTTTACCTCATAACCGGGATAAGTAACAAGACCTGCTGAAAATGGTCTTGTTACAAGGAAACGGCTCAAAAACCTCAGAGCAGACACACAGAGAGGTTGCTCGATAATAATAAAGTAGTTTTCTGTTATACCTATAATATAAAATACATATAGAAATAAATAGAGACCAGACTGAGACCAGCCATGGTCACACGTTATTGTCATGGTCGCACAAACGTTTTTAAGCAAATATGTTCGTGAAAACGTTGTTTTTTTTAAATATTTTTTTGGGCAAATTTTTACTAGTAAAATTTCTGGGGTGGGCCCGTCTGACCCTCCTCTTTCTACGCCCATGCCCACAACTTGCCACGCTCACGGAGTGTATTAATACAATTTTTCCTCTCCCTACCGGATAAAATCAGATAAGGTGTAAAATAAAGCAGAAGTACCAAAGGAATGCATGTAGGCAGGATTATATCGCCATCGTGGTTTTGCACTCCCCACTATTTCTGCCGCTTCGAACATGTCACCTGAAAACATGGCGAGTTAAATATCATCACAATACAGATCAAAGCGGCCGTTGGTTCTTTAGTCAATCTTATTTAGCATATGTTAATCTAACCTTTGTCACTATAGGGAAATTTAACGACGACATGGTTGAATTCACCTTTGACCACATTCATCCCCACGTTATATACATCACCTAAAAAAACAAAAATATAAATAAAATACTGTAAGAAAAAAAGACTTCTCTTTTAAAGCAAGTGACTGCAAGCGCGACGGTTCTCAATTCGATTCCTATTCGGGGAAATTGATTATTTAATATTTTCATTTCGCTTTCTCTGGTAACAAGATAACACGCGTCCTAGAGTTCCGCTATTCAGCAGCTTCGTGCTGTATCCCGCACACATCAGGTTAGGCAGAGGGAACCTAGTGTTAAGAAACTCTGTTCCTCACTTTCTAACGAATTCTGGAGGCATTGTGTGTTGAGTAGCGGAACTCAACGCCGCAACTTCAACACTATATATTGAAAATTTAGCAGAGACTAGGGAACGTGCCTTTAAACTAAGTTCTCTCTTCCTAATCTTCATGTATCTACATAAGCAGATTGTAACGCGAAGCTAAGTAAGATTTTTTTTTATATAGATAAAGTCAAGGCAAACCAGAGTACGGGTCACCAGATGGTAAGTGATCACCGCCGCCTACGACCCCGTGTAACACCAGAAGAGCTACAGGTGCGTTACCGGCCTTTAAGGTGGAGATAGACTCTTTGAAGATAGACTTTTTGAAGGTACCCAGGTAGTATCGACCTGCAAACATAGGCTTAGGTAGGCCATTCCACAGTTCCGTGGCGCGTGGAAGTTCTACGAAATCGCACAGTAGTGAAGTGCCACGAATCCAGATGATGTGGATTGTACTTCAGTTTGTGACGTACTGTGCTGTTAGAAAATTCAGGGGCAGGTTACACACAGGATATAGGAAAATATTTTGAATAGATACACATTACCATATTAAATTATTCATCTTAAATTACCAGACACTAAAGAATTTTTTACCTTTTAAGTACAAATGCATCATCTGTATATGGCAAGGCAGGCAGACAACTTAGTGTGAAGAAACTACGTTAAAACAACCTTGTATTTGTTTTGAACAAACAAAGTTGAGTAGAACAAATCAATACATTCTCACAAACTTTCACATTTATAATTTTAATATTTTAGCCTATTACACAAGATATATTAATTGCATACCGTTGGGCATGACATGAGGATGAGCTGTATGAGCTACCACCAGTGCGTTAGATAATGATTTACCTTCCAAAGTTTCAAGGGATACGGGATCTATTCTGTAAAATAAATCTACTAAATACTATTTATTAAATTCAGCGTCACGCTGTATCGCGCACACAACAAGGTAGGCAGAGGGAATCTAGTAGGGAGGTTCCCCTTTCTGCCAAATTTTGAGGGCATTGCGTGTTGAGTGGAACAAAGCAGCGAAGAAATGGAAATATAAACGGAAATAAATATTTCACTTCCTCGAGTGGGGATCGAGCCCATAACAGTCGCGTTACAGTCACACCCTTGTGCAGCGGCGCCACGACGACATCGAAAATATGGACTAAAATATATGAATATATTTACATACTAGCGGCTCACACGCGGAATTAGCTGCTCAAAATGTTTGTTATATAATAAGTAACCAATACCAATAATAGTTATACCAATTCTTTACATAATTTTTTTCTGATGCACAACTTATATTATTGTAGAGTTTCATCAAAATCCGTTCAATAGTTCAAGTGGCGAAAATAATTGTATTCTAATAATTAAAAAAATATATTATTACTTATACATAACAGGTACTTCAGTCATCGCATAGATTTGATCTTGAAAAGGATAAACAGAGACCGCAGCGTTGTCAGTTCTCTCCATTGAAAAGTCAAATATTGATGATATCCTGAAAATTTCATTATATGTAAATATTTATGTGAGAACAAACTTGTAAGCACTCTGTACGACAGTCATTATTTATTTATATTACACATAAATCTTTACGCTATATCCCGCATATAGTAGGGTAGGTAGAAAGAACCTAGTATTAATACCAGTTTTCCACACTTTTCGCTGATTTTAGACACTTTGTGTTTAGAATTGGATCTCAACGTCCCCTTTGTCTTTTTACTAGAGCGAGGAAATGAAAATCGAACCCACAACAAAAGAATGGACAAGCGTGAGTCAGGCTCGCGCAAGATCTTGAGCTTTTTCTGAAATTGAAGCTTAGCTTAGCCAGAGCCCTTTCGTCTGATACCCCACTTGAACTAGCGGCCTTAATATTAAATTTTTAAGGCAATTATTTTTTAGGATTTAACCATGAATGTATAGTATCAGTTTTTCCTGAACTGGTTGGTTCTATCTGTAAAAGCTAGCTATCCATTTTCATAATTGTAGGTCAACTGGAAGTACCTTATTAATTTTGATTCCCTTCATAGCGTCTAAATATGCATTTTTGCGATATAAACAGCCATATCTTTTTTTAAGGAAATGTAGAAATACTTTTTTCACGAAATCATCATTTCAATTCAATATCTGCAAGTGTTCTTGAGATAAATACTCTTGACAGACAAACAGGTGAATAATAAAGTGATCTTATAAGGGTTCCTTTTTTCCTCAAAAGGTACGGAACCCTATAAAAATAACAACAAAAACTAACCTGTCAAATATAGTGCGGCATGGATCTGGAACGGCCACAGTACCGAATTCTGTAATGACGATACGGTTTGCCGCCTTATTCTTCTTATAAGTTTCGGATCGAAGGAACCGGCACTGATACGTGACTCGGCCGGATTTCACGGTGAATCTTAAAAGTAATTTTTTTTAGCTTCACACTATATCTCGCATAGGGCAGGGCAGACAGAGGGAACATAGTGTTAAGTCTGTACCTCACTTCCTCCTAATCATTACTAGGAGCAGGATGAATAATAAAGCGGAAAAAAGTATTTTATTATGGAACTTTTAATATAAATACTTGAGAAATACACATAAAAACCATTATTCGGTTATCTATTAAAAATAAAAATATAAATAATTACAGTAGAATTGAAAAGTGATTGAATTAAATTATATAAATGAATATTGGCATACTAAATAACAAAAACCCTCTTGAAAATGAAAACATTACATACTTGTGTATTAATGCTAAACCGTCAAATACGTGTTTGTATTGGCAGGAACCTATTTTTCTACATCCGGGGCCATTCCTCAACAATGTTCCCTGAAGCCATTGCGGTAGTTCACCTGAAAATAAAATTAATTATGCATTTTTGTCATTAATAGTTATAGTTTTTGGATTGAACTTGTATCCTCTTAATACCAAAAGTGACGAATCTTTTTTAGGGAACCCAAAAGGTGAAACAGGACTCTATTACTAAGATTCCAATATTTGTCTATCTCATGAATAATTGAACAATTGAAATTTTCACAAATGATATATTTCTGTAGTCGAAGCGAATATTTATATTAAACTATCCGATACCCTCAATTTAGTTTGTATTGACTTGAAAAATCCAATTTTTCCCTTTTTTAAAGTTTTATAGTATAGGTACAAACGCTTTGTAGTTTTTAAAAGTCTAAAAACTTCAAAAACTTAAAAAACGGATACGCGAGAGTCGGGCGGCATCAAGGGTTCCGTACAATAATTGATTGTTAAAAGTAAACAAGATATATGTATTTGAATATGCACACCAAGCCGTTTCATCTGATAGCCCCCTTGAACTAGCGGCTTTAATACCAAATTATGGCCCCCTTTTAATGCTATTATTTTTTAGGATTTAACCACAAATATATAATTTTAAGATATTTTTTCTGAACTAGTTAGTACTACCTGTAGATGCTAGCTGCCAAATTACAAAATTCTAGGTCAAGTCAGGTTTTGTCAAAGAGTCGAAGTACACTATTAATTTTAATTTTCCTTATAGTGTCGAAATGTGCGTTTTTGCAATATATACAGCTATATTTTATTTTTCAGTTAATGTAATTTAATATTAATGAAATTCAACTCGATATCAGTAAGCGTTCCTGAGATCAAGACTCTTGACAGACAAAAAGACAGACGAACAACAAAGTGATCTTATAAAGGTTCGTTCATGGGTTTCCTTAAAACAGAACTCTAAAAATCTTAAAATCTTACAAAATAAAATTATTTAATATAAAATAAAATAATGCAATAAAATCACAACTAATATAAATTAAAATTTAAATTAATTTAATAAATAAATAAAAATAAATTATTTAAAAAAAATAAAATCGTTTAAATTTAAAAGAAAAGAATGTAAATAAATAATAAATAATTCGAACGTAAATAAATAAAATAACATAACTATTAATTAGTAACAACTCATATGCTTCACCTAACCTAACAAGATAATAAACAAAGGAAAGTCAAATAATACAAGTGTATAAATGAAAAGTAAAGGAAAGATAAAACTTTATTACTACCATTACAATCATGTTTTATGACTTAATTAACATAATATATTTATAAATATAATATTTAACGAAGTAAAAGAAATCTAAAGACATCGCCTATCTCAGTAATATTACAGTGTAGGTACATTTGTTAATATTTTTGCTATTGATTATTATTGAGGCTGTCATGGCGCAGAGGTACAAGCGTGTGGCTGTGACATAACGGTTGTGGGTTCGAGCCCCACTAAGGGGGACGGAATTATTATGTACTAGCGACTTGCTAGCGGCTTCGCGCTATAGCTACTGTATTATTTACTTAATATACTGAATTAGGTTTCTGTTTTGATATATAATGTATGTCCGAAGTCCAAAGCACTCAAGATTGCTAATCACCGCGCTGAGGTGGGTCATAGATCAGTAACCTTTAGGGCGTCCTGGGTTCTTCCCAGCCGTGGGCAGCATGATGACCAGCCCATCCTTCTACGCCCGGGGATATTATTAGCAAAAACTGGTGGATAACTCCACGCTCTACCTAACAGACAACACGCAATATATCAAAACTCGGGTGAAAAGTTTTGAGATATTGCGTGTATAACAATAATCTCATTTACCTGTCAGTGTGCCCTCCAACGGTTGTTCAATTTCCTTTTCACAGTTTCTCATCCAAACACTTATATCGTAATTGGGATACAATTTTTCCGAATCACTCATGTTTTTCACGTTTTTTCCGCAGAAAATCTTAATTTAATTAACTACTGTGGGTTCACACGAAAAATTCTGAAATCAAAAAACTATTTTTCATACAAATAAAGGAAAATAATGTAGGAATTTATCTAATTACACACGATTTACTATAAGAAAATTTAGTAGCAACGTCATAAAATATTTCAACTCGCTTGTAAACAGTGGAGTGTTAAAAGCGCATGCGCTGGGACTAAGAATAATTTATGTCTGTCTCTGTTTTATAAGAGCTCGCTAAAGTAAAACCTTTAGGGCTGGTACATATTATGTATCTACGTGTAATTTATATTTTATTTTATCTGTATCCCTCACATAGTAAGGTAGGCGGAATGAGACGGAATCTGGGAATCAAGTGTTAAGAGACTCTATTCCCAATCAGGCTTAAACTCCCCACTTTCCGCTACATTGAGGTATTGCGTGTTGAATGACGGAACTCAACGCCGCGTTTTGCTCTCGCTTATCAAAGCGACGAAATTACAATATTGAATATTTCATCCCTCGAGTGTGAATCGAACCTAGAATCGTTATACTCACAATCTCACTCTTGTGCCACCGAAACCCGACGGTCTTGACCTGTTTTTATATGAGCATACTTCATAAGTAATATTCTATATTCATGCCGTATTCACCAAATGGCACGGCAGAAAGATCCAAATGTTACGACACTCCGTCCGAATTTTTAAGACATGAC
>DWGR01005832.1:0-10115 GCA_018247715.1 Heliconius burneyi
GATATACATTTATATGGAAATGTACTGAAAATTCCGCAACACAAAAGGTAGGATAAACGAAAGGATTACATTTATATATAGGAACATTACAATCATTACTAGTACAATATAATATTTGCCTTCAGGCTATTGGAAAGCCAAATATTTTACTAAATTTATTTATGTAATTTTTAACTTTTTTATTTTTGACTTATTTTTTTTATATTAGCTTTAAGTTGATATTCGTATTGAATTGAGTTTTTTTTAAATATTTTATATTTTCATGTCTTCCCTCTGGACATGCAATGCCTACATAATTCGGTGGAAAGTGAGGAACGAAAGCGTCTTAATGGGAACGGAGTGTCTCAGCACTAAGCTCAACAATGTGAAAGTAATAAAAGTAAATATTTCTACACTAGAATTCCAACCCAAGTACTCTATAAGCATTAGCTCCATAATAACCAAGGCAGGTATAATTTAAAATTATAAATAGCTATTAAAATGTAGTAATATTCGACGCCCGCACGCAAATCAGGTCGCACGTTAGCGTGATTGATAGGTGGCGTCAATCAACCACGACTGAGTAGTTCCGAGGATCAATGCATCATTTGTTGTAGTTGGTTGAAGATTACCTGAACTGAGGGTTGATTAAAGATTATTATGGTAAAGAAGTTCAAGAAGTATTTAAATGTGGTGTATGGAAATTGTATCAAGGTAGCGTTTGAATCAGCTTCGCGTTCCCATATCCTCGTATAGCAGAGTAAACAGAAGGAACACCGAGTTAAGACTTTTCGTTGTCTACTGTCCGCCCAATTTTCAGGACACAATTACAACTCTTGATTGATGGACCTCAACGCCGCGATCTGCCTTCTTATCGGAGCGTGGAAATTAAAATAATATAATGTCTCTCTATTTGTCTAAAGCATAGATAAGTTTAATATAAGTAAAGCGGAACTCATGTCTATCTAGTATAGAAGTTATTAGGTGTGTATGGTAGTATGAAGTATGGACTACTTCATGATAGCACCATTTATTAATAATATATAATAGAATTATAGCAAATCCTGAGGTAAATACTAGTTTTTTGTTTGATTTCCAATTTTCGTCCTGGTAGCAAGACAATGCAAGTAATTGTATTCCACCATTCAACACATGTCTCGAAAATTTCCAGGGAATTAGATACCACTGTGTCTCAAAATTAGGCTCTCTGTACCCCCCAGTTGTACACTGGAAACAGGTTTTTTGCTAACCTACGCGGAAATAGAAGAGTTAATTATATAAGGGAACTTAATGCTAAGACACACCGTTCCCATTAAGACACTCCTAGGAGACGAGGAGAGGAGGAGGAGGAGTGTAAAACTAAACTAAAACACCATTCTTTAATTATTAATAATAGGATGAACTCATAGTGAATTTTAGTTCCTCGGGGATATACATAGTTGTTACTTGTGTTATTTTCATTTCCTCATTCTAGTAGTAAGACAATCCACATCGTTATATTCCACCATTCAACACAAATGTCTTAAAAATTCCCAGATAATTAGATACCAGAGTGCCTCAACACTAGGTCCTCTCTGTCTACCCCGTTGTATATTCGAAACGGTTTTTTTAAACTTTACAGCGCAAACCCGCACACAGCAAGGAAGACTGAGGGAGGGAACCTTGGAATCTGGTTCAACTCTGTTCCTAATAAGATACTTCTAGGAAAGCTATGACGACAGCATTATTAATTAATTGTACTTAATAGGCTGATTTCACCGTGAATTTTAGTTCCTCAGGGAAATACTTGTTACTTGTAGTTTATAAATTTGCATGTGGTCAAATTAAACCTCTTATCGTTGTCAGGCAAAACTTGTGGTTGCGAATTTGCAACGAGATTTTAAGTCGCAATCCGTTTCGAAGCTTATTTTAAGCTTTTTAAATATTACTTAGTTATTTTACGTTGCGTTACATTTGTTTTAAGTAGATGATAGTGAGTTATATTCTCGTTTCAAATCGTCGGTTATATTCTGTCAATTTAAATTTAGTTATTATTGTTTGTATATAAAATAATTATTTAATTTTCAGCTTAGTGCGTATCCCGCATGTAGCAGGGTAGATAGAGGGAACCTTGTGTTGAGACACACACCCCCCGCGTTCCGCCGAATTCTAGAGAAATTGCCTAGACCACAAAGTGAAAAAATGAATTTACGAAATATTTCATTTCCTTGAGTGGAAATCGAACCCACAAACTGTCGCTATTATAGTCACACAACTGTGCCTCTAGAATGCATTATACAACTTAGCCAAGGTTAGAGCTCCCAAAGGCCGGTGACGCTGTAGAGGCCAGTAGGGTCAACAGAATACTGCTCATTCAAAAAAGGGCCACAACTAGTATTACAAATATTTAATTAAATAAAACTGACCATTTACGACCGGATGTATAGAAGAAATAGAGTTAGACCACTAAATACTACAGTGTTCTACAGTGTACTAAATAGTTTCCCTATTGAGGGGATTACCGTGTCACCGTTTCACGGTGACTTACCTTTGAAAGGTGTTCATTAAAAATTTTCATTCATTCCCGGCTTGTAATACAATTTTTTTTATATTTTTAATCTCTTTAAAAGCTTCGTAATAGCTTAATTATATTTTGAAACATTGTCTTTATTATATTCGTTCGTTTCATTCATTCACTTGTTGAAGTCAATATCTATTTAGTTAAGGCCATTCGTGGCGTAGTGGCACAAGCGTGTGACTATAACGCGACAGGTTGTGGGTTCGATTGCTACTTGACGAAATTAAATATTTAATATTTTCAATAAAGCAAAACTTAACATTAAGTTAACAGGTTCCTTCTGCCTCCCTCTGCTATATAGTAGAACATGTGTGAAATACCATGTGAAGCTAACATATTTTCTATTACTTTTGAGCATATACTCGTATGATCTCTGCTGAAGAGTTTCTGCGGTTATCCGCGCTAATCTTTAGAAATACATGTTTGAACTGAAAAAAATAATGCGTGTTAGATAGTCCATTAGTCGAGCTAAAAGGTCATCTTTGTCATCTAAATAAGACAGCATTGACTGTACCCTATTCAAGACAAAGCAAAGCGAACATTTAGAAATTTCCTTCCACGCGCCACGGAACTGTGGAATGCCCTACCCGCGGCAGTGTTTCCAGGTCGATATGATATGGGTACCTTCAAAAAGCGCGTCTACTTCCACCTTAAAGGCCGGCAACGCACCTGTAGCTCCTCTGGGGTTGCGCGGGGTCGTGGGCGGCGGTGATCACTTACCATCAGGTGACCCGAACGCTCGTTTGCCTTGTCCTTATACCATAAAAAAAAAAAAAAGAACATACGCTCAACCCATAATATCTTAAAACTAAGGCGGAAAATGGAAAACGAATTGTGTTAGAACTGAGTCCCTCGCTCTTCTTCCTCTTGCGACGCGGGAAAATGCGTGAAGTAGCTCTCTGATAACATAAGTGAGTACAAAACATAACAAAAGTCTTATAATAATGAGCACTCAGAGTAATTTCAGGCAAATTCCTTCCACGATTGATGCCCCTCTTTAAATATCCTTTTAAAAATATAATAGTCCAAATGCCTTGTTACAGACAAAAATGCTTCTTCTAATCTTCTTTGTAGAAAAGTTAGAGTTGATGACAAATATAAATTTTCTTTAACGCAAATCATCTCTGACTTTTCTATCTTGGCTATCTTATCTTCTGACTTGACTATCTTTAATCTTTTATTATGTATGTAGGGTGATACAGGGATAGACTTACTTTTTATAATATATTATAATTTTAAAAATATGTATATGTATATTTTATATATATACATATAGTTTATTGATATATATATATATATATATATATATATATATATATATATATATATATATATATATATATATATATATATATATATTTACCAAACACTCAAGAGTAGCCTCTAAGGAAATGCGGAAGAAAATAACAAAAAAATGTATCACAAAATCTAGATACACTGAGAAGAAGATCCCTATCGTCAGATCTCAGCAGTTTCTAACTTCATTCATCTGTATAATAGCGTGTATTATTGAAGACTTATAGAACGGACGGTAATACATATTTATTGAATCAATCACCAATCCTACATTCATACTAATATAAAAAAATATTTCAAAAGACTTTTAAACAAAAAAAATCTCGGCAACACAAGAACAACAACGATTAAATTACAATTAATTTGATACACGAACACCTAACCGTATATTGTAAATGTATTTCTTAAACGAGCGTTGTATGCATATCAGGCTTTTAACGCTTGGCTTGCGTATTTTATGATATATGCGCTTTCAGTGGAACGTACGGAGATTTTGATTTTAATAGAAAAACTGAATTGAGAAATTGTATAACTATAATCTGACTCTACTACTAAAGGTAAATGGTTTAAACGGCTTTGTTTAATCGTTTCTTTTTTCATTTCTGAAAACCGGACGTTTTGAACAGTCTGCAGTAGCCCGTGGTCGCACGTGGTAGTGGACTGAGGTGGCATCCGTGTGTAGCTAGCTTTCTTCTAAAAATAGACTATACAATACAAAAATATTTTTTCAATTCCAACGAATGTAAGAACTCTTCAGCGTTATAATATTAGAATAGATTACGACAATTCAATAATAGAGCAAGGAAAGGCGAAAAATTTTTTTATTGCCACTTACTACGTTTTCAGTTTTCCAATACATTTGTCCTGTTATCCTCAACATTATATCGAACGCTAGAATAAACTCGATTGCTTCTGAATTCTGATTATATGAAGAATGTTTTGACATTGTTGTAGCGCTTTTGGAACAAATATATTATTATGTTTTTTTTTAACACACAGAAGGATAGACAGAGAGAACCTAGCGTTAAGACACTCCGTTCCCCACTGAATTCAGGAGGTATTGATGAAATTAAAATATAAATTTAAAAAAATATTTTATTTAGTGGGTATCGAATCCACAACCAGTCGCATGTACAGTTACACTTTGTGCCCCTGCGCCACGATTGGCCGCTTATTTACATTTATACTAGCGGCCTGCCAGCGGCTTTGCCCGCTTAATCTACATTATTTATCATTTAATAAACAGAATCGACTGGCAGTCATATGTGTTGATGTCAATGACTAATTTAATTTACTCGTTCAGAAACAACCTTAAATATGAAATTATTGATTTGGGTAAGGATTTACAATTCTCTATGTAAAATAACTGTAATGATTGCATGTTACAAAAAATACCCAAATCGAATCGAATAATTCAATGTCGAAATCGAATTCAAAATAATTAAGTGAATCGAATATCGAATCGAAAATATTTTATTGAGAACCTCCTCCTTGTTTTTAAAGTCGGTTAAAAATATAGATTTATCATAAGCAAATTTATTGCAAGTCTAAGTATAGATATGGATTGCTTTATATTTGCAGGTAAGCTCATGCCTTGAGTTCATTCAAATGTCGATAACTTTTTTTGATTCTACAGAATCAACCTGTATAAAGTACTCCAGAAAAATATTTTCTATTCATTAAATTCAATGTTTTTAGTTATAGATTTTTATTTTCAGGTGATTTTCAAAATCATTATTACTAAATACTAACTTGAAGAAAATTAGCATTAAAGATAATAATTATTATACTAATCTGACAGACACATGACGTTTCAATCTGCTCACGCCTAACTAAAGGCAAAAGTTAAATGTTTGAAGTACCTAGGATAGTTATTTTCTGCAAATGATCTGAACTCTTATTATGAAGGACTTTATTAATATCAATAATACAGAAAATATTAGTAATTATAGGTAAGAGCTCGGAGCAGTGTCTGGGCTTTCCGACTCCAGCGTAAGCTTCTGGGGAGAAAGGGCAAAATGTCTTTCAATACATAATCTTATATGCCGCGCATAGGTCGCTGGCACTTACAATATACATGATTAACCTTTGAAAAGAGTTTCATTTAAAATGTTTAAAATGATGGCTTCACGCTGTATCATGTTGTTCCTCATTTTCCGAGGTGCCATTGCATGTTGAGTGGCTGAAGTCTGAACTCAATGACGTCATATCCTAGTGCCACTGCGCCACGATGGCCTCTCCTACATATATTTTATTTGTGGGAAAGGTAGTTTTAATAAACTTCTACAATAGAACGAAGCATGACACAATGAAACAAACGTATGTATATGTTTCTGGTATCAGATCCAAAGTAATTATGTAGCTGGAAATTTATTTATTGAGGCCGTAGAGCCATAGTGGTATAGTATGACCGTAAACGCGACGGTTGTGGGTTCAATTTTCACTTATTGGAACAAGATAAAACACGACTTTAATAAATTATAATAAAAAAGGTCATCTCCATACAAATCAAATACTCGAATCCATACCTTAAAATCCTCATAGGGGCTATCACGAAACATATACATAATATTACTATTTCCCTAGTCCCTAGACTCGAACCTGATTGCACTTCATATCCTAGAGGGTAGACAGGGCTTATTCTGATCGAAATATATTAATTTACATATAAATAAGGTAGATTATTTGACGTTCAGTATTTTTTTTCGAACATGAGGTCAATGCTGTTAGCCCTATTTGCTTTTAAGGCGACGCCGGTCGGGTAGGGAAGAGGGTACTCTGCCCCTGAAGAAATGCAAGCACTAAGTAAGCCTGTCAGGAAGTCGACGACTGTAAGGGCGTCCCCTGCGGGACTCGAACCTCAGCTTGCGGACGTCGAGCGGACTGGAATTCGCGGCTGGGGAAAAATTACACTAATCTTAGGGAGCTAACGTTCTCCAACCGCTGGGCCAGACCGAGCCGTTGAATAAGCTGGACTGTGTGGTTTCGTAGGAATTTCCTTCCACGCGCCACGGAACTGTGGAATGGCCTACCCGCGGCAGTGTTTCCAGGTCGATATGACATGGGTACCTTCTAAAAGTGCTTCTATCTCTACCTAAAAGGCCGGCAACGTACCTGTAGCTCCTCTGATGTTGCACGGGGTCGTGAGCGGCGGTGATCTCTTACCTTCAGGTGACCCGAACGCTCGTTTGCCTTGTCCTTTTCCCATAAAAATATATATCACAATGGGTTCCCTTTTCCTACCTACAAGATAAAGCTTAAAAACTACACACTATTGTCCACCTGAAACTAAATATATACATATTTTAAGCTTTTTCTCTGTATACAAACGGATATGAGACTACTCGCATTTTTTGCAAAAACTACAAAAGCTTTAAACTTTCCAGTGTAAGAGCAGATATCGCCTCGACCGGAAGTGGGTCGGGAAATAATAAAAAATTTAACAAAATGTCCTAGCAGTTAAATACTACAGTTTGTTCTGTTGTGGCGGAAGTTTGTTTAGATCTAGATTGGGGATTGGGGTCAAAAAATGTTTTTAATAATAATAATAACATAAATTTAAGCAACGTTATCTTTAACGCGCTAACATGTATGTATAGTATTACATATTTTGTATATTTAGTACACAAAATTTAATTTTCTTCCGCGACACGTGAGCTGTTTTAATTAATTCATTTACGAACTATAACAAGGAGTTCGTATATTAAAATGTTCTAAATCTTACACTTTCCCAAGGCTCCAAGACTTATATAATAAAGAAATTAAATAAACTAAACGGAGACAGTAAGTTTACGTTTTTTTCCCGAAAACGAGTACAACTAACAAGAAGCAAGTTTAAGGAAGTTTCATTTATTAGTTTTTGGCAAATTTTGAAGACATTGTGTGTTAGGTAGCTAAAACGAATGCCTCGCTTTAGCTGGCTTCGGTATGTATGTATAGTTTTTATAACTGAAAATAAAAAGAATTTTCAATACAATCAAAAAAATTCTACGAGGTAGCTATCAAGTGAGTTATTGCTGACTATCGAAGTCGTCATTTTATGTATTTAATACTAAGCAATGAAGTGCATTTTGTATGCTGTACAAACATACATTTTCTTACTGCGTCAGTTGTACAAATTTCAATCAAATTATTAGTAAATTTAATTGGTAGTAAACTACATACTTTCTAAAGAGAATGTTTTTAGAAAGAGAATAAAAGTATACTAGATACAGATCTTAGTATTATAACTTTACTCTTTTTCTTACATTCTATTACATTTATAAGGGCATTTTCAAGCCGTCGTGGCGCAGCGGTACAAGGGTATGACTGGAACGCAATGGTTGTGGGTTCATGCCCCACTCGAGTAAGTGAAATATTTATGTACGTTTATATTTCCATTTCTTCGCTCTGGTGTCGAGGCAAAGCGCGGTATTAAGTTCTCCAGAATTTGACAAAAAGGTGGGGAACGGAGTATTTTAGCATTAGATTCTCTGCCTATCCTGCTGTGTGCGGGATACAACGTAAAGCTCATCTGATCTCATTAAATTTTTAGTTCCGTTGAATTCAACACCTAATGTCTTAAATTCAGGAGGATAAGACATTGCATTCCCCACTTCCCGCCGGATTCTGGAGGTATTGCGTGTTGAGTGGTAGAACTCAATGCCACGCTTTGCCTTGACACCAGAGTGAAGTAATGAAAATATACATTAAAAAAATATTTCCTATTCTCGAGTGGAGATCCAACCCACAACCAGTCGCAAACGTTCGTTTTGCAGCGAACTTTGTGCCCCTGTGCCTCGACAGGTCTTAATTGCCTGGCTATGTATTAATATAGAATAAAAAATAATACAACAAGTTTATTACACAGTAACATATATTTCTATATTCGAACTCGCTTTAACTTTGATGAAGAGTGCTTTTAGAGATTTAACTCTTAATTTGGAAGAAGTCCAGTAAAGTTGGAAATTATCACGTTCACTTGCAAGCGTTTATCATTAATACAGCCTTTTAGTAGTCGCTAATTTCGATGCTTTTCCACAAATTGAAAGGCCGGGAGTTTGAGCTAATCTTGAAAACATTTTAAGTAAACATTTTGTTGAAATAACTGTTTTGTTTAGTTTCATTCTTTGTACCGTGCCCATCTCAAGACACTCCGTGCACAACTTTCCGCCTGACTTCCTTTGATTGTAAGCCCGACATTGTGGGTTCAATTGCTAATCGAGGGAAGTAGTCATATCATGAAATAATTATTTAAAAAAGTGCAGTGTTGAGTACCGTTACTCAACACACAATGTTTTAAAAGTGGAGAACGGTGCATCTTAACGCCGAGCTGCCTATCCTATATTATGAGAAATGAAGTTTAAAAAAATGAATAAATATTGGTTCTCTTAGAATTATATTATGTTAAGCATTAAAACAAATGTGAAAACAGTTATAAAGAAACTATAACTCTAAACCAAATATTCTAAAATTGCTCAATTGTGTTCAAAATATTATTGTTTGAAACTCTATTTACATTTAGAGTGCAGATTACATTTTCCCAATCTCGCATACATAATAACTTTGTCCTCGTACGGCGATACAAAAAAATGCAATCAAAAGTTAGGTACATATGTACTTATATCGATGTCCAGCACGCATGCGGCGGGTGCGGGTGAAACTGTTTTAAATTATTTCGTACACTTTTCGTATAAAGCTTTTGTAAATCAAATTAAATAGCTTCTCGCTGTATCCGATATATAGCAGGGTAGGCAGAGGGAACCTAATTAGTCACTAAGTTCCCCATTGGCCCCCACTTGTAGATCGCATGGGGATTGAGCCCGTTGCATTTATACACAGTCGCTGTAGTGCTGACACAACAGTATCAGTATATTATGTTAATTTAACTATTCAATGGTAGTGTCTAAAAAGTTATTTCTTCTCTTTTCTCGCTTTGGTAGACAAAGAGCGGCGTTGTATTCCGCACTTTTACATGTAATGTGTAGAAAATTAGGCGGAAGGTGGAGAACAGAGTATCGTGAGTCCTTCTGTCTATCCTTCTATGGGGATAAAAGCGCGTTCAAAGCTTACGTTTCCCTGCACCATCTCATCCTTTAGCAAGAAGAGCTTAATGTCAAAATATTTCGCTCTCCACTTGCTGTTCTCCATCTCTCCAGTTAATATATAACATATGTCTATAACTACTACTAACAAATCTTTGAATTTCATAGACATCTTATAAATATGAGGTCGCGACTTAAGATGAGTAATGAATAAATCGATCACTTTGACAGAGAGCCTGTCAGCTTTGAGGGAGGGGCGA
>DWGR01005833.1:0-10114 GCA_018247715.1 Heliconius burneyi
GGGTTATAATCTACTATGCGCGGGATAGGGAAGCTAATTTGATTTTGATTTTTGAATATGGAAAGATTGAAGTGAGGAAATAAAGCGAGAGCTAAAATTAAAATAATTGAGGACAAATGAATAAATAAGTTAAGCTTTAAATAAATCTAAATTAAAGAAAACTGTCTTTTATGATATTATTTTGAAAACATTTATTCCAGAATTTACAGTTAAAAAAATACGTATGTATACTTTTTGTCAAAGGAAGAAATACAAAAAAATAAAATTCGTATTAATTGCATATTGCAAGCTACGAATATACTTTTAGTTTTTTTATAAAGGTCATATTTTACGATGTATCAATAAAAAGTGTTCATTCCATTACGTTTGATCGAAATCCTTCTATAGTCTACTACATAAGCTCAGTATATACAATACATACGAGTATATATATGTAGACCACTTATAGTTAAAGCGCAGCGTTGAGTTCCGCCACTCGACACGCACATCTTAACACTATGTTCTCTCTG
The DNA here is from genome assembly GCA_018247715.1 of Heliconius burneyi. NCBI lineage: Eukaryota > Metazoa > Arthropoda > Insecta > Lepidoptera > Nymphalidae > Heliconius > Heliconius burneyi. The sequence goes on from DWGR01005833.1 coordinate 510, forward strand.
CCTACCCTGCTGATTGCGGGATGCAGCGTGAAGCTGATACTCCTCATTATTTGTATTGTATATTGTTACTTCGTGCTATTTTCATAATTGTAGGTCCACGGTACGTATAGGTTTTAATTACGCGGCGAATTTCATGTAATAAAATAAAATGAAATATCGTAGCACTTCCGTTATATTATGTTTGACTTTGAAGCTTGATTCATGCTATCAAGCCATTGGATGACTCCGTATATAGATTTAAGTAGTTGTAACCTGTTCCCGCCATGTACCATTTGTGTATGCAATTAAATGGTGGTCTGGATGCAGGTAATTGTATCAATTATATTTAATAATGTTATAAAGCTAGATAATTTTTCTTCACAACATTTTGTATTTTATAATTTTTGTGCCTTTTTTATTTATTAAAAATATTTTATTGATTTTATTGATTTATTACGTTATTGGCGTAATAGAAAGTGATTTTTGCTTTTTAAATGAAAAATCACTTTAGTCTTATTTAAATATTACGACTAATTGAAATACTTAAATAATTTTGTCCAAAAGATGTGAATGTATGTTAAATAAATGATTTATACAATTTATTTATAATAAATCTTAACATGTTTGACCGCAGTAGGTATTCTCTTGCGAGAATGTAAGGTAAAAATGGTTTTGTTTATTAACTATTTAAAAAATTGAGAAGGAAATTGCTTCTTTAAAATGGATTAAAATATAGAAATGAGCGTCATCCATATCTCGATACATCACCATTATTCAAGCAAATACGAAGAGAATAAGTTAGATAAGTAAATAGCATTTAAAAAGAAACTTACTTTTCAATTTTCGACTCTTGCAGTCGACAGCATTAGGATAGTCACAGAAACCTTCATTTGAGAACAGGAGTCCAGCAGGGCACTCTTGTTCAAAGCTCCATCCATCCCAGCAGTTAAGGTAATTGTTGCATAAGGTAGGGGACGGGATTTGAGTCCGTTTCCCATTGCAAAGCGGATTTGCCTGTACTAAAGGGTCTAAATGTGTTAGATATAGAATTTTATTCTGATATACGGGATCTCTATTTATTTCTTGGACTACAGCATCAGAGACTGGAATCATGTAGGCGATTGGCGTCTTTCCTAAAGTTGTTGGCTAGAATAAAATAATATTTTGAAATATAAATGTTATTTTTAGGTCAAAAGTTTTAGTTATTTAATTTTTCCTCTAGTTATTTTTACTTTTTTATTCTATTGATTTATTATAGCTTTATGCTGTATTCTATATATAGCAGCGTAGGGGAGCGTATTTACTTAAAGTGGAATCCAACCCCTATCGTTGCGCCGAGAAAAATATTTATAATGTTTTCAAAAATGTTGTTTAGAATTATAAACATTAAAAATCGTAATTAGGATGATTTAAATTTAAAAAAAATATTAAATAATAATTGAATATAATAAATGATAATGAATATAATGATTGAATGAACGTATTTAAAATCAATTCTACTTACGAAAATGGGACTTAAAAACGTATTTAAAATACTCCATTGAAACAAATCATCTTGTACTTTTGGCCCAATGTTGTATAGTATATTTCCATAGCTTTTCATCAATTGCCCTTGATTGTCATATACTGAAATAAAATTAAATATTTTATTATACTATTTTATTTAATTTTTTATCTTCGTGCCGAATCATGCATGTAGCAGGGTAGGCAGAGAGAGCCTAGTATTAAGACATTCTGCTTCCTACTTTCCGCCGAATTCTGGCGGTATTACGTGTTTAGTGGCGAAACTCAACGTCGCGCTTTTGCCTCGATACCAGGGCGAATAAACGGAAATTTAAGTAAATATTTCATTTCCTCGAATGGGGATCGAACCCCCGTCGCGTTGTAGCCACACATATTTCAATTAATATATTTTTAAGTCCAATAAAGAAACATACATATTTATGCAAATTTATAATGATAAAGTATATTAGTCATACAAAAAATATAATCTATCAGTTTTGGTTCAATAAATAATAAAAACACAAGTAAATTATTTTATAAAAACCTTAGTCGAGTTGCGATGAAATGTTATCGATGCTTGTAATTTTGATTATTGATCGCAATTATTAATTAACTTATTTGTGCTACTTTCTTTTTCTATTAAAAAAATCATTTTGAAAACAATATCTATTTCTATATTGAAAAGTAAAGATTCAGCCAATTTAATAAAACAGTTATAACAATTTTGTGGAACAATTTTTTTTTTAAACTTTTTTATTTATAAGCCGATTGAAATAAAACAAACACTTAATGTTAAGGAAAGCTTGTTAAAATATAATAGTGAAACTGCAATTAAATCCGTCAAGCCTTTCTGAGATTAGAGTGAATGAATGCACAAACAAACTTTTGAAACGTCATTGTCTTAGATTCTATTACGTAATTAACTAACTGGTTTTATTATAATATATACATATAAAAATACTTTTTAATACTGTCAGAAAAAATATAATAAGAAAAATTATTTTAAAAAAGCATGTAAAATTTAGTCAATTTTCAAGTCTGGCTGCTTTTCCAAGTCGAAAAGCAGCCAGTACACACACACAAGAAGCATTGCGGTCAGCGTACAGAAGGTTGTATGATAAATATTAAAATTGAATGAATGATCAAATTACTTAAGCTTCAAACTTCATGTGGCCTGCGGTGAGATAATAATAATATACTTTATTGTACGCCACATGACATAAAAAGAAAAACAAAACACAAACGTAAATAAGGATGAAAATGTACAGGCGTAAGGATGAAATTGTAAGCCCTAACATGATAATATGACAGTGTATTAAGATAGTACTTAAAAAGTATAATATATTTGTTTATCTAATACGAAGATATATAAATATAAATAAAATAAATATCCCGTAAACAGCGGGATACAGCGTGCTAATTTATTAGGTAGGCGAATTGTGGAGGCATTGCGTGTTGAGTGGTGGAAATCAACACCTTACTTTGCCTCGACACTATAGCGTAGAAATGAAAATATCGAATGTAAATTATCGAAACCACAGTCGTATTTAAAGTCGCACTTTTGCCCCTGCGCCACGACTGGGCGCAAAATATATTAAAATGAAATATTTTATTTACATATAAAAAATAGAATAATTAGATTTTACTTACAAATAAGTCGCTTTTGCCTATGGTTTTTGTCAGATTTACTTGAAAATTCACTGAAACCTTCTGTGATGCTGCATACTGCCGAAGCAAACGCAACTAAGTATAAGATTTTCATACTTCCAGTATCTAGTGAGACTACAAGAGCAATGTCAGGGATACACCAACATCCTAGCTTTTATAGCGTCGCTTGTTAAAAACAAGTACTAAGTAAGTACGTGGGATACGTCGCAGGCGCCGTAGCTCCTAAAAGGGTATATCTTATAAGGGTATGCTTGTTTCACTCTGTCTCCTAATATATTGTTGTGTTAAAATTTTTATTTGAAATTACCTTTGTTGGTAATTTATTTGCATTATTTTTTATGCGTTTGTCTTTTTCAAATAGTTGATTTTTATAATTATTGTGAATAAATTTATACTAACTTAATGTGTTTAGGGAAATAATAAATTATAACTTGACTGTTACTAAAAAAATGTATGTGACTTAATATATTATGTATACATTTTTCCATATATACATTTTTAGGCCATCGTGGCGCAGCAACACAAGGTTGAGGGTTTGATTACCACTCGAGGAAGTGAAATATTTACTTACGTTTATATTATATTTCCATTTGTTCGCCCTGGTGTCTTGGCAAAGTGTGGCATTGAGTTCTGGCACTCAACACACAATGCCTCTAGAATTCGGCATAAGGTGGGGAACGGAGTGTCTTAACACTAGGTTTCCCCCATCTTCCCTGCTGTGTGCGGGATACAGCGTGAAGCTGATTTTTTATTTAATTTTTTAATTTAATATACATCTTTCACATACATTTATTTTCTCACAGTGTAAGAAACTATTCAAAATACATGTAAGGTGCTTTTATAAACACGAGAAAAATACAAACATATTAATAAAAAGTCTTAAGTTGAAAATAGTAATTTTCTTTGTAGGCTTAAGTAACTACTTCAACGTTATCTTCATTCGTCTTTCATCATCATTTCTTTTCATCGAGTTAAATTCTTACTTCTAATAAAGATAAAATTTTATTTGGTTAATATTTTACTGAATTTCTTTTCTAAATTAAATAATAAAAGTGAATTTCCAAAATGTAAAATACTTTTTGAAATATTACCACGTACTAAGTATTTATTGACTTACATTCAAAAATAAACGTATTTACAATAAAAACCTATCGACTAAAAGCAAGAATCCGATAAGAAAAATTATAAGAGGTCCAACATATAAAAACAAAAACAAGATAAATTGCTGTTAAATAAAATTTTATTACTTTAAGACATGTACGTACAACGCTGTAGCGGCATATTTGAATCATGCGATCTAAATGCGCCTATGCATCACTGTACGGACAGACAGCGGAGATAGCATCTCTGGGGTCCCGTACGTTACATTATTCAATGGCCCCTCTTGATCCCGGTGATGTGAAGCTTCCCTACATACATCGTGTAATGTCAATCAAATCCTTTGAAAGGAAATATTTCTAGTGAACCATTGCTTATTTTGTATTAGTTCGTCTAGTTAAGTTCTGTACTGACAAATTTTTAAAGCATTTTAAAATATATCATGGTATATCTGTCGTATAGTCGCCGTAGCGTAGCTGCACTAGGGTGTGTCTGTAACGCGACGGCTGTGGATTTGATGCCCACTCCAGGAAGTGACACATTTATTTACGTTTATATTTCCATTTCTTCGCTCTGGTGTCGAGGCAAAGTGTGGCGTTCAGTTCTGCCACTCAACACGCAATGCCTCGAGAATTCGGCAGAAAGTGGGGAACGTAGTGTTTTAGCACGAGGTTCCCTCTGCATACCCTGCTTGATTTGTTTTTGATGGTATATAGAAATGTTTCTTATTTTTTTTAAATAATTTATTTTATTTTGTCGCCACTACAGCGAGCAAATCGGCAAGAGAGAGACTGCCCACAGCATATTCTATACAACTTTATCTATATGAATACATAATTATAATAAATTTGTAACTGATCGCTTTCTTTACATGGAAAATATATGAGAAAACCGCACAAGCGCTCGTCACCAACTAAGTCAAACGTTCTCATCAAGCTTCGTCGAAGCTCTTATACAATTGTCACAACATCGAGTATTATAAATTATTTAATTTATCGAAAGCATTAAAATAAGTGAACAACCATTGCAGAGGGTGCAATCTCTTATAGCCTGAAGCATGCTCATATTTCTACATGATAGGTCTATCATGATGTTATTTAAATTTTAATACTTTGTGTTTAATAAAAAAAAGCTTTTAGTACTTAAAATAATCTCTTATTATAGAAATATTACAGTATTTTATATTATATAGAAGTAAATGTAAAGAATATTTTCTACATTACTATAATTCTATTGATGGAATATTTCTGATAGCGTTTTTTCATATATATATATATATATATATATATATATATATATATATATATATATATATATAATAGTGAAATTATAGCATTAAGCATTGTTATTAGTTGCTAATATGTATTTGGGGTATTTCTAGACTTTATATATTTTTTAAGGGTATTTCTAGACTTTTCAATCAGGTAGACTAATGCATCTTATAAAAACCTTACCTTATACGAGACAAAACGTAATTCTTGTTAATATTATAATACATGACATATTCATGTTGTTTATTGCAGTAGTAGCTTAGTCAATCGTGGAAATTATTTCATGTAATTCATAAGAAAATTGAATTTGAGTGAAAAATTAAATAATATTTTACTAGTTCTCTTTAACTATTGATTAGAAATGTGAAAATATAAAAGCTTAGAATAGTATAATTGTTTTTAATTAAATAGAAAATTTTATCTTTATAATAAAAGCTTTCTAAGTCAAACCCACAATAGATATGCCGATAGGTATTGTGGGAGCGTGGGTCCAACGACATGTTTACTTAATTACTTAGCATTCTAGACTTACTTCGACGCCTACGAAGTTATTTTAATTAACCCTTTAATTTATTTACAATGTCTTGTTCAATTGTTTGTTTTATTTTTGATTTGGATATATTATTTACTGATTGTAACAATTGTGAGGCCGTCGTGGCGCAGCGGCACAAGGGTGTGACTGTAACGCGATGGTTGTGGGTTCGATCCCCACTCGAGGAAGTGAAATATTTATTTACGTTTATATTTCCATTTCTTCTTCTGCCACCCAACACGCAAAGCCTGCAGAAATCGGCAGAAAGCGAAGAACGGAATGTCTTAACGCTAGGTTCCCTCTGTCTACTTTTTTATTTATTATTTGTTGATGCCGTCGCGTCGTAGGGGCACAAGGGTGTGAATGAAATACTATGGTTGTGGATTCGATCGTCACTCTACGTAATGAATTAACACTTATTAATATTTTCATTTCTGTGCTTAATATATTTTATACATAAATAAATATATAGGCACAGTATGTAATGTACACAGTACATATGTATTTCAAATATTTTTTTTAATAATTATAAGTATGTTGCAAATTTAAAACCATTTTTCATTATTACAGTTATTATATAAGGTGTATCAATCTTATGCAATTTTGAGTACTTAATATTGTATGTGATATAAGATATGAGTTTTGTGGAACATAAGCAAATATAGCAATAAACTATATTTTACACAGAATTGACTGTGAATTAGAAAAAAAGGTATCCTCCTGTAATATATAATTTTAGGTTCTTTCGTAATAAGAACACATATGTTTGTATATAATTTTATTGGGTGAGGGTTCCGTGTTGTTGGAGTTGGAGGTCTCGAGCTTATTCTGAAATTCAAGCTTGGCTTAGTCAGGGTCCTTTCATCTGATACCTCACTTGAAGTAGCAGTTTTAATACGAAATTTTGCTTCCCGGTTAAGGCTATTATTTTTTAGTATTGAATCATAAGCGTTTAGTTTTCAAAATTTTTCCTAAACAAGCTGCTAGCAACCTGTAGATGCTAGCTGCCAAATTTCATAATTCTAAGTCAACCTGAAATACCATATTTATTTTGATTCTCTTTATAATGTCGAAACAATTGGTTTTTGCGATATGGCATATATTTTTCATATATTTTTTTAAGTTTATGTGGAAATACGTTTTTTCACGATATCATGACACCATTGATCTGAGTGTATGGTTTGAATTTCGATTCAATATCTCCAAGAGTTCCTGAAATAAGGGTTCTTGACAGACATAGACAGACAGGCTGACGGACAACAAAATGATCTTATAAGGGTTTCTTTTTTCTTTTAAAGGGATAGAACTAAACTATACTTAAAGTACCACATATGTACTTCGTAATATATGGGGTGCGAGTTCGAACATGCGATCTTCATTCGATTCTTCGTTTTTTACAAATATTTGTTTATAAAAAAAAAACACGCTCAACATGCACACGGCAGGGTAGGTAGAGGGAACACAGTGTTAAGACACTCCGTCCCCCACTTTCTGCCGAATTTTGGAGGAATTGCGTGTTGAGTGGCAGAACTCAACGCCGCGCTTTGCCTCCAGAATATTTGTTTATGTTGTTCCCATTTTATTTACTTTCGAGTATATTAAGAGAGATATATATATATATATATATATATATATATATATATATATATATATAGAAGAGATAGATATATATGGAACAGCCTTTTTAATATTAATATTGTAACAAATTTGATATCAGACCAAGATCCGTTCTTACGTGGCGCAGGGACACAAGCGTGTGACTGTAAACGGTACCGGTGTGGGTCCCTTCGATTCTCACTCCAGGAAATGATATATTTAATACTTTATTTTTCTCGCTCTGGTAACGAGGCAAAGGGCGCCAAATTGGGAACGGAATGTCTTAACACTAGGTTCCCAGGTACCCTTAGCATAAACCAGCTATGTGCGGTGTAGGTACAATGTGAAGTTACTAAAAGATCCGATCTCTAACATCAACATGCAAGATATGAATACATAGTGAAATGAATGTTACGCGAGATTTACTTTCTAGCATGAGTGCATTAAGAAAGCGACATTTGCATATTTCACATGACTTTTTGTTTGCTTAAGAGATTATTGTGATATTTATTTCATGTGAATATATATGTGACACAATGAAAGTAAATACTAAATTAATTAAAATAATAAGAAACACTCTCTTAGTAACTTTTTGAAATGATTTTACTGTAGTTTTTTTATAGCTTATTTATCGATTTCACCTTTATCTTAAAAATAGATCGAAGAATCAGATCAGAAGCCAATCGTAGTGCAGAGGCAAAAACTGTGAACGCAATAGATTGTGAGTTCAATTTTCAGTCGGGGGAACGAATTCTTTAATGTTTTCAACTAAATACGTAATGCCTCCAGGAATCGGCGGACACGAAGAATGGAGTGAGGTAGCACTAAGGTCCCTCTGTCTCCCTTGCTATGTTAGGGTGTGAAAAAAAGGTAGTGTCTTTTGATACTACTTTTACTATATGCAGATAGATCATATGTTAACGGAAGTATTTATACTTATTTATGAATGTTCATAAAATTAATGAATTCTTTATATTGGTTTGTAAAATGAACCATTCTTGAATACTTATCATTTTATTAATTAAATTTAAGCAAACAATGATTCTGAGTGGTGCCATTTGAAATTCTGTTAAATACTATTCGAGGCCGTCGTGATCCAGCAGCATACGGGTGTGACTGTAACGCGATTGTTGTAGGTTCTATCCCCGCTCGTGTAAGTGAATTATTTATTTACATTTATATTTCCATTTCTTTGCTCGTTGATTTCTGCCATTCAACACGCAATGCCTCCAGAATTCGGCAGAAAGTGTTCCCTCTACCTATCCTGCTGCTTGCGGGATACAGTGTGCAGCTGATTTATTGATTATTATCATGCAGTTCATGACTAAGTTTTAAAATATTAATTCCAAGGCTTGAGCGCGTTGATGTCTAAACTACGTCAACATACTGATTTATGTCCGAAAGAAACGATTATTTTTACAAATGTTATGTTGGGAAAAAAAGTTTGGTACTTCTAAATCCTATTTTAAGATAAATTTTTTTGACATTATTAAATGAGAAAGTAAAATAATAGTTAATTTAACACATTTTCCTACTTCTGAGCAGTGCAAACAATATAATTATTTTAAGTTTTTTACTTATTTTCAAATTTTTTTACTATTAAATATTGAATTAAGCTGGCTAAAAAATTAACATCAAAGCTTTTGAATTTGAAATTGTAAAAATTATATCCACAAAAAATAAATTTTGTTAAAAAATGTAAAACAAGCAAGACTAATATAAAGTTAGCCAATATTTCTTGTAATTATATTAACACTTCGTTAATGCGACCCACATTCCTGTAGTTATGTAATCTTATAGTGCATTATTAGCTTCACTTTATTAATCAATTTTTTCATAAGAAAAGCATTCGCAAATTTCTCAATATTCAACAAAAAATAATTAAAAATCGATTATACTATCGATTAGCTAAATACAATTATAATTCTAATGATAATTGTCATGCTGAACACGTAATG
>DWGR01005834.1:0-10113 GCA_018247715.1 Heliconius burneyi
AATTGTCGGAACGCTTTCATTGTTATATATACGTACGTAAATATAAATATAATGTTTGAATAAATGATAGGCTACCCTATTTGTAAATAGAAGCATATTTTAACTACATGTATCTCTAACATATATACGAGTATAGTCTTATATATTTGGAGATAAATGTTACTACGTACAATTATTATTGATTGAAAAAGACTCAAGTTTACTTTGAAACATTTGGATTTTTTTAAACATGAGGTTAATGCTGTTAGCCTTATTGGCTTTTACAGCGACACCGGTTGGGTAGGGAAGAGGATACTCAAGGAGGTACCTGAAGAAATGCAAGCACTAAGTGGAGGCCTGTGAGGAAGTCGACGACTGTAGGGGCGCCCCCTGCGGGACCCGAAACTCGGCTTGCGGCCGTCGAGCGGACTGGAAACATTTGGATACCTACAGACACTATAACAAATTTATTGCCTGAACATTGTAGTTACATTTATAACAACATTTTTGGTCAAATTTTAAACATGTAAATAATTGTGCAACTTGGCAACCCAATTCAAAAAAATAAAATTCGTAATAAATCTTCAACCATACAGTCAATACGCATGTACATAAATTTTTATAGTAACAAAGATTAATTAGTACCAAGCCTCCTCAAATTTGTTGCTGTAATACAAAAATACTGTAGTTTTTCTCAATATTCCAGTTTTAATGTGATTCAGAGCTGGTAAAGAACAATAATGTAAATGGAAACTGCTATTCATACTCACGGTTAATGGAATAATGGGTTTTTACTCTTTAATGGGTTTGCCTTTTAAAATTCGTAATTTTAAAAGGTTTATGTGTTCTTAATGCACATATAAAAGTTTGAGAGAAAAAAAAACTTTTTTCTGAATACGAATTCTTAATAAATAAGAGATATATAAAACTAGTATTCAATTTTAAATTAATTTTTTCACAATAAAACTCATAATGAATTAAAAATATTAACATATAAATTTCTTTCTTTGTCTTACTAAACTGCCAAATTATTCAAAATTCCTTTTATCCTCTATTTTCTTATAATTAAATTTATACAAATTATACATACATACAATTATACATACAATGTAAATAATGCAAAAGAATTGAGAACTTAAGCTTCAGAATAAGTTATTTAAACCAAAATAGAACATACCATCCTTACTAAGAAATATAAGCTGTGTAACTCTATATACTATCAAAGCACACACGGAAATGCAGCACCTGCTGGTGTTTACAGTGACAACATGTTTCACACTGAAAACATTAGTTTGTATTTTACCTTTTGATTAAGTATATTTTTAAATTTAATTAAGAATATTAATAATTTCATTTAAGTAAAATAATAACTTCACCGTGAATCTCGTGCATATCAGTTAGGGTATGCAGAGGGAACTTGGAAACATAATATTAAGATACTACGTTACCATTAAGACACTATCGTTATCCACTTTCCGTCAAATTCCAGAGGTATTGCGTGTTGAGTGGTGAAACTCAACGTAGCGCTTGCTAAACTCGATATTAAATATTGTTTTCTAATAACAACGTCAAATAAAATGAGTCATGAAATACGTCATTAAATTAAAATAAAAACAATCATTAAATTCATTATCCAAGCGCTCAGCGGTAACATTAGACATGTAGTTTTAAAAGGTTGAGCTTATAAAAATAGAAAAGAAATACATGAAATAATCATTTTTATATTTACTATAAAAAATATTAAGAACGTTATATGTATAAAAAATAAGATAATTCAATTAAGTTTTATTAAAATGGTTTTTTTGTCATTCCATTTATAAGTCGCAGTAAAATTTGCAATAATTTAAGCAATTTTACATTTATGAAGTCCTTAATTTTATAGCTTTTATTACTAAAAGGTGATCTTGTGTTTACTTAAACTATTAAAAATTTAAACGACTTTATAATGCACGTGTCTATTTTTAATCAAGAGTATATATGTATTAGGGAAGTACTTCAACGGCCGTAAAAAGAAAAAATATGCTTTGTTTAATTTGTAGTAAATGCCATATAAAGGTTAAAGGTTTTGAAAAGTTCGTTAAAAATAAAGAATTAATATATACGTTATATATCTTAGAATAAGCTCAACATATTTTTACGATTGTTTTTCTTAAATATGGGATGACACATCAATCATATTATAAATTATTTAATAGATATACTGATTTTCTCTTGTCAAGTGAATAATCTTAGTAACTATCTTTGGGTGGTGGAAATTTGCAAACATACCCAACAAACAACCCTACAGAGATGATAACAAAATAAAAAAATTTTAACTCCATGTAGCTCGTTAACAATTTTATATAAAATTTTAATTTCATGTTGAGCTTAATCGCAACAGCCAAGGAAGACATTTTAAGTCGTGCTTCTTTTATATTTTATAGCCTAAATAATGATTATTCTTTACGGCCTGTCATCAGTTCATTTCCATATATTTTAGGTAAGTTAAGCTTTTTAGGTAAATTAAGCTTACACTTAAGCCAACATGCACCTAGGAATTGCAAGATCCTCTCCCTGAAACAATATATGTGAACTCTCCTGTTACATTTATTCAAATTGTTTCATTTTAATTTCGAAGCCTAACTTAAAAACATAAATATTACCTCAAACATTTATCTAATATTTTTATGAGTGTTGCGACTTCAAAATCAGAATAGACAAAAAATAAGGGCCCTTATCACATGTTCACCCTTTGTTACAATTAAAGGTCGAAAGCCTTCCAAGGGCTGACTGGCGGCCATTAAACCCAGCATCTCAATAAAAATACCCTGGCGCACCAAGCGGCTTTTTACGACTCATTTCGATTTTTATAACGTCTATGTATACGTACTACGTTCCTATGTAAATAAAGGTATCTACGAAACTTGGATTTTGTTTGATATAACTAACATATGGGCCAGAGATATTTTCCGGGATATTTTTTTTTAATTTGTAAGGTGGGCAGGGACCACCCCGCCACTCTATGTGCTTAGAAATTAGAATGTTCAATTCTAAGTACATTAAGATATATTAAGTTATTAAATACTTAAGTTATCTTATACATACAGTTTTTATAAGTTTTGGTATTTTTTAGTTCTATAATATTATTTTTCTACGAGTATTATTACCGTTTATAATTATAAGATAAGTAACAATCTCTCATTCAAAATTGAAGTAAAAATTTTCAATTTAAGAACCCAAAAAAAGAAAAGTTGAAATATTTAAGATATGCCCCGTCATCGCAGGATCATCTCATATAGTAAAATATTTATAGTAAACAGTGTTTGGACACCTATATACCAGTTTGGAACACGCTTGTGCATCTGTTTATGCTTTCTTAATTAAACGACGTTTATTTACTTGAATAGTTATCTGGCGGACGATTATTTATATATAGGTAATTATTGATAGAATAATATTTATTGTTCTTTTCAATTATATTTTTCTCCATGTATAAATTGCTGAAGGTAGTTAAAAATTATCTCAAGAAAGTGATAATATTTGATTACAACGTTCGGGCCACGCGCTCATGTTATTTTGTTTCTATCAAGAGGTCGGAGATATGAATATCGCTTATGGTATTTCTGTATGTACATAAATCATAAATATTATATTTTTATGTAAATTAAACCTAATAAAAAATTAAAGCTTGACACGGCGGAGTAGGTTAAGAAGAAAGGCAGACCCTGGCAACATACGTCGGGATTAATGCTAAGAGGAAAAAGAATAACAAAATTAAATTTAAATCAGTTTTAATATTAAACAAATTTATAAATTGCATACATTTATTTCCATACATGATAATATGTATAGAAACATATTATCATGTATGGAAATAACATTATTATACATGATATGGTATTTGTTATGTAAGGTATTTATTGCATATTTTTTTCCGTTTTTAGTAGTCTCCAACTGTCTATTCTCATATCGTTTGTACACCAACCACTTTCCTTGCGTCTTTTGATTTTTGATGGTAAAGGTTGCCTGGTAGAGATCACCAGTGGTGATAAGGCCGCCTTTACACCAATATTTTATTTTTTAGTTTATTATTTTTATAAGTTGTTTCATATTGGTGTAACAAATAATTAAATAAATAAATAAAATAAGTATCATATCAGTAAGTACATATTTCCTCCTCTTATTCTACTAGAGACCATTTTGGGACACCGTAGTGTCTCAGTGTACACTGATAATATAAAGAGGAGCGTTAAGTACATACAATATCTTGAATAAGTACAGATACAAATTCTTTTTTACTCTACTAAATAAAATTATAATATTATTCAACGCCTGCTCTGCTGGCTGAACTCATTTGAACCATTGAACTCGTCGGCAATAAGTTACCATATAAATCTATTAATAAACAAACAACAGTATATCATATCAATAAAACACTGTGCGTGTCATAAGATTACGTCATGGTAGAAAGTGGCGAGTATTAGTTACATTTTACTTCACTTACATTTGACACAAAAGGCGTATTAAAATGTAATAGAACAATATTGAGGCATTCTAAATATAACTTTTTAACCAGATTAACCCTGTATTACGAATATAAATACTCATATGTAGTATGAATTTTTGGGGCCAGTCGTGGCGCAGGACTAGTGTGTGACTGTTAACCTCGAAACGTAAGTTCGATATTCATTCGAGAAAATTAAATATTTAATATTTTCATCTCTTCGCTCTGGTGTCGATGCAAAGCACGGCGTTGAGTTCCGCCACACAATACGAAATGTCTCCAGAACTCGGTGGAAAGTGTGGCACGGATTTTCTTAACACTAGTCTCCCTCTGCCTCCTCTATCACATGCGGTATACGAGTGAAGCTTTGGAAACAACACGTTTCATTACAGTAGTCCATGGTCATGGCTAGGCTACTGCAAAGTGCAATCAGCAAGACTTTAAGATTTAAATTTGTTCCTCCTGCATATCTATAACTAACATCTATTATATTTAATAACATTGTATTAAAGGTTTATATATAAAATATAATCGTGCAATATATTTCAAAATATAATAACTAAATAAAACTCTCTTTGATGATGGAATGTTTGTGAGTATCGCGGGTCGCGTCGCGATACCCCTTTTATTAATATTGATTACTAAATAATTATCTGTACAGTAGCATCATTGTTTAACATTGCTAAATGGTATAATTTCTTCGGTGCATTAAGCGAAGTTATTTATCAATGTACTGAGATAATTGCACTTGCAGAATGTAAGCAGTATAAGTTCTGCTCTTTTTAATAAGTTTTTATTAGATCGACTTATAACTATGTTATGAAATCTAACAAGCTGAATTTGCTTATTTGTAAGAACTGTTGATTGGGTGGTGATACAAATAATATGGTACCTGGCCTGATGATAGACCAACGACCTGAATTCTACTAAACTCTTCAGAGGTCACAACCTCTCGAGCCTTACACAATTTATAGTTCAAAGCACATTCTATAGCACTTGTTTCATATAGTATGTGTGTAATGGTGTAAAAAACATGTTTTTTAACTATTTATTTCACATATAAAATTATAGGCAAATTGTATGGTTTTTTACATTGTGTGCAAAAGGGTACAAAATTATTAATTACTGCATAAAAATTGTTTAATTAACTGCTTAATCTGGATAGCGCAGAGTTGAATTTAGTTATTTTAAAAGAAAATAAATGTTGAGAATATTATATTAACTAAAATCGTGCGTAAGGTAAATATTAATATAAGTAAAAAATCCTGTAAGCAATAAAGGCGCAATGTTTAGAATAAAAAGTCTAATGAATGCCTAAAATGGAGTTAGGAGCTTTTTAATCCATATGAAACAAAAATAAACATGCGTGTTACGTAAACAAACGATTACACGCGCAGGAGGCGTTTGAATGAATATAATTTTCATAGAATTCTTAGATCTATGTTAAAATTTCATAGTAGAGATAGTAAAGTATATATCTGTTTCCTTACATTTTCCAAATCTATAGAAAATGGATGGATGGAGTAAATCTTTTATCTCATTTTTTTTCATTATATTTTTAAGAGCTTATTTGTTTAGGCTTTACATTTTTTTTTATAAATATCAGCTTAAAAATACACCAAAGAAATTATTATTATAAACACAAGCTTTTAGACTTTCTTATAAATCATATTTAAATAATAAATTTCAATTATTTTACATTTTATACAGTTCTCACAGCAGGTAAGTGAAGCATCCTTTTACGATTATATCCCACATATAAAAGACCTTAGTTAAAACTCTGTGCCTTACATGCTCAACCTTTCGAGACATTGCGTGTTGAGTGGTGAAACTCAACGCCGCGCTCAGCCTTGTTATCAGAGCGACAAAATAAATATATGTTTTTCTCCCTAGTACGAATCGAACCCACAACCGTTTCAAGCAACTGTAATTTATAATAAAACTATTCTATTTCCTTACCTTCCGCTACAGCAGTTCTAAATAATTCAAACAAGTACATACATCAAAAAACAAATACTGTCCTGCGCACGCGCATAATATTGGTCCCGCGTTGACGTACGTCTGTTTACAAATAAATCATCTGGCTATATGATTGCGGCTGCTTCCGGTGGGGTCATCGGACTCAACACGTGAGTTATGTTTTATGTAAGGTGGACTATAAGCTTAGGAAACTACGTATAAGATATTGACTTAAACGATACTTTCAATGCATTTTTCATTTATTTAAATATATTGTTACATTTTTTTAAATGATAATATCTTTTTATCATTTTCTTTAAAGCAGTTTTCCTCTTCTCACGGGAATGGATGATCAGAGAGAAGTTATGAATTTACTCAGTTCCCCACTTTCCAATTATTAACATATTGTAAGCTGGCCTATTCTACTTTGTTTATGTAGACTAGGCAAAAATATTGTAAACAACGTTGAGTTTAGCCACTCAACACGCAATATCTTTAATTCAGGCGAAAAATGACAAACGGAGTGTCTTGACACTAAGTTCTATCTGCATACCCTTTTATATACGGGATAAATTGTGAAGATGAAAAGAAATCTTTATTGAAAAAATGTACGCCAAAACTGCACTATGACGATGTCAATATTCGTAATGTCCTTATATACGAGTAGTTAGTAAGCTTGTAACCTACAAAGTGCGAAAAATATTATAATACACTAATATACATATAACACCACCATAAAACAATTTAAACATGTGCTCGAACAGATCTATAAATTCTTTTATTTCCCTACAAGCCACGTTATATTTTATGGGCAATTTTCATTCGTAGGTTTGTTTATGTCATAAAATTTTGATTACTAGGAAGTGTATGGTGAAACTGACACCATCAAACTTGGCATGAGGCTTCTTAAATATATTTTTATTTGTACGTTATAAGCCATTGTGGTATCTTGCGTTGGGAATATTTCTTTGGAGATGTTAAATTTATAGTTATTAAGTCAACACTGTCTACTTATAGGTGTGAAATCGGATATTAATATGGATATATAGGTACAAATAAAAAACAAACAAGAGATACGCTGCTATTATTATCGAATATATAACTACGTTCATCGATAAGTTTGTTCTAAATAAATGTAAAAAAGTGTATTATATTATTTAGCTTCAAACTGTACTTCATATAGCACCCAGCAGACAACAAAGAAAATCTAATGCCAAGACACTCCGTTTCCACATACCACCCAATAAATTAAAATATTTTAATTATAGCAATGCCTTAATATGACAAGAAAATCATCATCACACATAAAGTCTATAAAAATTTCGAAATATCCAGTAGTTATAAAATAGTACAAATATTTTTTTTTCATTGAAATAACCGTTACGTGTTTTACAAGATGCACTTTATGGTGGGCTTTAATTGATACAAGTTTATGGCTTCAAGTTAAACTATGAAGCGGTTGGTGATTATATATTTTTTACATCATTCGAACTCGTGTTTAGGAAATCAACAAACAAAAAGAATACATGTCTAATACATTGGAATGTTCGTTGTGGATTATTGGAGAGCAATATTTAATAATTTTGTAAAACTAAACAGTTTGGTTGAATGTGCTAATCTTAGAAGTTATGGGTTCAAATAAAAAATAAATTAATTAATTCTCAGGCATTTTAAATGTTTTTGAAGTGTGTTATGTGTTTGAAGTGCCCGAGGAACACAACTTTCATTTCTATTTGGCCATCCGGAAAGCAGAAAGAAAATACTATTATTAGAAAAACACTAAGTTCCCAGGTACCCTCTATCTCTGCTTTGTGCAGGATCCAGCGGAAGCTAAGAGAACTGTAGAGACAAATATAATGTAAACTGACATAGAGCTTTATCACTCCAATTTATATGTATCGACGTGAACTTTACAATAGTTAATGATCAAATAATACCACGCGTAAAGCTTGTCAATGTCTATAAGTAATTGTACCAGGAAGCGCGGCGCTAACAAGTAAACATTTGATAATGTTAGTAGCATTAGAAGAGGCATTATTATCATATCATATTTATTGGAAAGCTTTGTCCATATAAATATAGTACTATCTGATTTATGGACCAATTAAACTCATTCTGCAGGCCATTAGAGATGTCGAACAAGATGCCAAATAAATTTAATCTTTGATGTATATAAGGTAAAGTGTCGGTCCTAAAGTAGTGCCTAGAGAGATATGCATACATAATTTTATTTAATATCTCTTTGAAAGAGACTTAGTATGCGGTTTTTCTATAATTGATACATATGTTACATTACATGATAGTAAATAGAAGTTGTTTAAAAACGAACGCTAGAAGTAACGGGTTCGAATCCCTATGTCGGTTATGAGTATCTGTAACATTCAAAAATCCTATTTTATAACGTAGTACAGGGTTAAATACTACTGATTTATATGTAATTCTAAAGAAACTCGATAAAAATCAAACAGTGCATTAAGTTCCGTTCTTTTAGTATGCGATACACGAATGTCAAACATTTTGGCTATTAATATTAACAAGCGACGATCTGTAACATTTCATTTATCTTAATTACTTGTTATTATTTAGGTCAATTGATAATTGCATAAATTTTTATCAGTTTATTAACGGCTGGCCGTAGACTACTGGGAATATTCCAATTATTGAGGATGTCATGGCGCAGGACAACAAGCGTGCGACTGTAAATACGATAGTTGTTGTTCGAATCCCACTCGGAATAATGAAATATTATTTATCGTCGGCCTAGTAACTAGGCAAAGCGCGGCGTTGAGTTTTGCCTTGTTCTTACAAAAGTTCGGCGGAGAGTGGAGAAAGAAAGTATCTTAATTGGAAGCGAACTGTTTTAACACAAGGTTCTCAGGTTCATTCTGTTTATTCTGCAATGTGCTGGATAAAGCATGAAGAGAACAAATGTAATATAATTTGTTTTTTAATAATATTATTAGAATAGACTTCAATTCTTTCTTTGGTGTCGATTACATTTTTCAAATCAGTTTCAACGCTTGTTAAAGCCTAAACGTAGACTAAAGCCAGTTTCCTCAGTCCAATTTATTTCTGAGAATTGATGAATCCATCAATTTGTCAGTCTAGCGATATTTATTACTTGTGCATTGCTGAAAAAATAAAGTCTAAAATATAAAAAAAAATAATCAAATAATATAATTCATATTGTTTTATTTCATTATTACCCATTAACTATTAATATCAGTTACATAAGTTACGTACAATTGTAGGTAGTTATATTAGGAAAACAATTTGTCATTATCTTTTAACTATATGGAAATGTAATAATGATTTAGCCAATCACAAAGCAGCTCTTACACATTGTAATTTATACTTAAGCGACCAGCTTGCGGCTTCGCCCGCTTAAATCGCGTGATTATTTATTTTATAAATTAAATATATGATATTAACGAACTCAATAATATATTACACACTAACATTAAATACCATTTTAAGTTACCTCATTCTCAAGTATATTTCAATTCAAGACAAGCTCATGTCTGTTCGATTATTAAATCTATATGTTATGATATTCAATTACATTTTATTAAGGTTAAATTGTTACAAATAGATCATAGAACCATTAATATATGTAGATCAAAATATTGTGCAATATACTCATTTTTAATATTATAAATATTGTTATAGTATTCATATTTATTTAATAGATG